>CAMZMU010000065.1:21807766-21862270 GCA_947311845.1 Poa pratensis
ACATGGCCCAACGGGCCGACGCAAACGGACAGCGCATCCGTTTTCCTGTCCGCCGTGGCCCATTCTTGGCCAAATTTGGGCAGGTTTCGTCGGTCGCGGACGCCCGCGGAGCGCAATTGTGTCCTCCCCCAAGACTGCCCTGGGCCGCCCATCAAAGACAAAAATCGACACTCGGCCTCTCCACTCCAAAACACCCACTCGATCTCCAGCCCTAGCCATGGCCGATGCCGCCGCCGTTGGCTCCACCGCTGGACCTGCCGCTGAGAAGCCCTTCGACCTCGATTTCGCGGACCGAAGCTCCAAAGAAGCCAAAGAAGGAGCTCACGGCGGAGCAGAGGGCCATAGAGACCACAGAAGCGGGGCGCCGGAGGAGGAGGTTAAAAGAGGACAGGGTCGCCGCCACCAAGAAGGCCGCCGCCGAGCAGAAGGGCCAGGACGAGGAATCTGACCTCGTGTCCAGGGCCGCGACCGCTGCCCTCCTCCTAATTGGAATGGTACCGCCCGCGGGAGCGGCCACTGAAGGGTATCGTAGCAGAAAACAAAAATTTTCTAACAACGATAACCTTATACTAGCCAGGATCTACTCTATGCAGATATACTATACGGTAAAAGACGGTATACATACCCTTGTAGACCGTAAGCGTCGACGATCAAAAGATCTGTTTCGATGACGACGCGTGATGAAGACGACGTAGCCGACCTCGAGGTCGCGAAGATCTTGACGCGACGTTGAGGATGACGCCGTCCTCATGGTGGTGGAGGCAAGCACCTCCCAGCACCCCAAGTGTGGTGCCTCGCAAGGAGTCACACACTACGGTGGAGATGACGACCTCCGGGCTCCGATCCAGGAGGAGCAGCGGAAGTGGAAGACTTGGACCGGAAGACCAGCAACACGGCGGTGTGCATATGGTGGAGAAAACCTCAACCCAAGCGCTACCCCAATTGCGGAGTCACGCTCAAGGTGAGAGAGAGAGAGAGAGAATTTCTGGGGTAATTTCCAAGGCAAGGGGGCACCTCAATATATAGGCGGAGGAGGGAGACCATTTCCCTTGGCTAAGCCATGTGGGACTAAACCCCATATGGCCAGCCGGCCAAGGGGGGCAGCCGGCCCCCTCATGGGCCCTTTGTGGCCCATTCGGCCTCCTCCCATGGTGCGCTGGCCCTGGGGGGAAGTTCCCCCCCTTATGGGCCTTTCTTCCAAAGTTAGGCTCATTTGGAATTGGGGCTGCCAATAAATCCGAAAATAAATAAATAAAAATGTATTTAACTATTAATTACACTAATTAATATTAAACACATATTATCTAATTTATTTCGGCTCCGAAAACCATTTCGTCGGCCCCCGAACTCCGTCGGATATCACCCGGAACACTTCCGATGTGTCCGGAACACTTCCGGTGTTCTTCTCTCTATTTTCTTCTCTACGTCCAATCTAAATAAACATGTCATCTCCCTTAAGTGTGTTACCCTACGGTTCGAGATCTCGCCAGACATAATCGAGACACGCTCTCCGATTAATGATAATCCGTGGACCTTGGATACCCAGGATTAATCCCTGTGAGATAACGAATAACTTTTTCGTTCGAACCTTAGACGTCGAGTCTTAAACCTTTTGCCTGGCGATACTTAGCGTGTCCAAGACTCGTTCATAGATATCATGATACCTAGCTTGATCTCGTTACCGACAACACTATTCTTTACTCGTCCGTGATATTATGTCCTCGTGACCTAGTCACATGCTTGCAAGCTCATTGACATAATCTCACCGAGTGGGCCCTAGAGTATCTATCCTGCTATGCGGATTGGCAAATCCCGCTCTTGACCCCTCGTCTCAACATACTCCCTTCCGATACCCGAGAGGGACACCGTTATTGTCATACTATATAAGTGATGACGTTTGATGCAATCAAAGCATCTTCCAGGAATAGCGATAAGAGTTGATCTCACGGTCAAAGGCGTAATGACTACGTCCTACAAATATTGGGTATGTCCATCACATCATTCTACCAATGATATGACTCCATTGTCAATTGACACCAACGTCACATGATCGGGAAACCTCGATCATCGATTGCACAATGAACTAGTTAAATAGAGGCTACTAGGGACCTGGTTGTTTATCTACCACACGTGTATTAATGTTTCCGCTTAATACAGTTATAGCATGGTATAAAACATATTACGAACAATTGAGATATGACAAATAAACTATATTTATTAAGTGCCTCTAGGGCATATCTCCTTCAGTCTCCCACTTGCACTAGAGTAACACTTAATCTAGTTTACCACTTTGGTAAAAGCTCAAACACTATAGCAACTTGGTGCATGCTTGTCGTGTGGAAGAGGAAGTTTAGTCAACGGATCTCCCACATTGAGATCTGTATGTATTTTGCAACATTTCTATGTCAACTCGTTTGACATCATCCCGTATCATATGATAACGGTGAAATATATCTTAGTCGATGGAGTGAGACTCGAACCTTCGCGTAGCATGGGCCTTAAAAGTCTAAGAGATCTATTAAGGGAAACCATACATGCTCGGAAAACCGCTCAGTCCAATCACACTAGCTACTTCTGGAATTGCCATATATTTCTATACCTATGTAGATTATGCGACAGTGCTTCATATGCGACTTCGCAAGCTAACCATGTCTTTCTTTAAAACAAAGGACTTTCCTATATGAGATTTCTAGTCATATGGGTCAGTGTCATAACTTGCATCATCGTAACCTTTTACGGCAAGTTGTCTTTTCACTCTTACCCTATACCAGAAGACATATCTTCAGTTCTCTCAGACACTGAAGAAAATACTTAACGTTTGTTCATTGATCCATCCATGGATCACTCTAGAACCCGTTCTTCAACCAAGAACTTGGGTCACACCAAGTCGAGCTTTCAGTCTGATAGAATCTATGGCTGAGGCATAGAGGATGTCAGACATCCTTTTCTTTCATTAGCTATCACTGAAAACCAAGATAAACTTAATATTTTACCTAGTCATACAAGTAAGAACCTTTTTCTTCGCTTGTTATATTCTGAAAACACTT
The DNA here is from genome assembly GCA_947311845.1 of Poa pratensis. Classification (NCBI taxonomy): domain Eukaryota; kingdom Viridiplantae; phylum Streptophyta; class Magnoliopsida; order Poales; family Poaceae; genus Poa; species Poa pratensis. The sequence continues at coordinate 21,810,814 of CAMZMU010000065.1, forward strand.
CAGAATCTTAACCTAGGAAAATATTCGACCTAATGTTATTAAGCCCCTTTTGGTCTATACAATTATAGACTTGATGCCTAATACTCCTAACTTCATTCATAGAAAATTTAATCATTTAAATAATCATTTATACTTTGTAAGAGGATCTGTATCATTCTCAATATGTCATTACATATAAAATCAGGAATGACACCTAGCTCCACTCAAATATGCCTTCCGCATATAAGACCAGGGAATTTCTTTTAGCTCCCACTCAAATATGCCATTCACATATAAGATCAAGAAAAGCTACTTAGCTCCCACTCACTTCTTTGTAAATGCAGGTTTCTTCAACTATTTTGGACAACTCCAAAATCCTTTGATCATATTATCAAAGTGAAGATTCCAGCTCCGATATGCTTGCTTCAGCCCATGAATGGACAGCTGAAGTTTACATACGTGTCTAGCATCCTTAGGATCAACCAAACCTACTTGTTGTACCGATTACAACTCTTCCTTAATGTTGCCATTTAGGGAACAGGTTTCTTTATCCATCCATCAATTTCTTAATTGAAAATAATTGCTAGAACAATCCTAAACAGACTTAGGCATCGCCACTTGAGACAAAATCTCGTTGTGGTCAACTTTTGAATTTGTCGAAACTGTTTTACGACAAATCGATCCTTATAGACGGTTGTCTTTCCGTCAGTGTCTATTTTATCATAAAATTCCATTTACTCTCAACGGCCTGGAGCCCATCAAGAAGACTTACCCAAGTCAATACTTGGTAATCATACATGGATTTTATCTCGGATTATACATGGCATAGCCAATTTTCGGACTTAGGTTTACCATCACTTCTTCGTAGTTCGTAGGTTTTGTCATGTTCCATTAACATGACGTTCATTACAAGATTGTCGTACCACCATTGCGGAACACAACCTCGTACGCCTACGACCTTAGTATGAGCACAGAGCGTCATGATCATTTATCATCAGCTTTCTTCCAGTTGCAGAGGACGGTACCGGAACCGTTTCTGTTGCGCCACTCGAATTCCGGAGAGAAGTTCACTAACTTCGTCTTGCTCTACTTTCTTTCCCACTTATATCCTTGATAAGAAACTATTTCTTCAAGGTACGTTCCAGCAACCAGTTTGCCTTTGTCGTGAGAAACGTATCCAACTGAATTTTAGATACACTACAAAGATGAATCTATCCGCTTTTAGGTTTGATCACATCAAAACACTAAAATACCGAAACGACAATCTAGGCTAAAACCATGCCATCACTCATATGGTATTGCCTCCACGGATTAGATGGTTTCCCTATTATCTAACGTGAATGTTTTGTTTCTACCATATGACTCCAACGATCACAATAATTCGATAAGAGATTTATTTACCACGCACTATCAATAAGGTGTGATTACGACGTCCAAACACACCACAACACTATGGTGTTCCATGCGACGTAATTTGTGGAACTCTTTCACAAGTCTTCCAATGATATGCCAACCTTATAACTCAAATCTTCATTTCCTCGATCTGTATCGCAGGAATTTGATTTTCTTGTTAAGTCTATTTTTCTACTTCACTTCGAACTTGTTTGATCAAATCAAAACCTTTCAGACCAAATTTGATCAAGTAGATATATCCATATATACTCGAATTATTTGTGAAGTTTACGAAATAAAGATTTCCACTACACGTTAATTACTTCATTGATCCACATACATCCATATGCATGATTCTCAATAAGTTATATGCCCGCTTTCCGAAAACGGTGTCTTAGTTATCTTGCAAGTGTCAAAAGATCAAAATCTAAGGACTCGGAGATCCATCTGAATGGAGCTTCTTTATTGACTATAACATTGACATGACTTAAACGTTAGTGCCACAAGAATGTGGTGTCTTTATTAAGTTTGTATCTTTTGGCATTAATGTTATGAATGTGGAAGCTTCTACCATATAAATTCAAATCGACGTATGATCATTACTTCATAAATATAGGACAACAGTTTTGTCACTAACATATATGAACAATCGTCTCGCTAGAGGAGACACACTTATAATGATCATACTAACAGGCGATCGCAAAATAATTTACTCAAATGGTAGATGCAGAGGGAGAGTGTCTATGACCATCACAACATATTGTCTGCCATCATCAACACACATTATCACTCATCCTTCCAAGCTACTCAAGCAGAAAATCTTGTTTTCATAAAACATGACTAGTATCAAACTTAGTCACTACTGTGAGTACTTGCTTAGGTAAAACATTCATAACGTGTATATCATATACACCATCATCATTGATAACTTCCCGGCGATCAGCTTCATCTACTTGATTCTTCCAACGCAATCAAGAATTCATGAAGGTGAACGATTCCCCTTGCATGACATAGTCTATGACAAAAACATTTGCATCTGGCAACATTTTCTGTCATCCAGTGATCGAGCTGAGCGAGGCGTCTTAATGTCATCAAGTATGATCAATGTCATCAAATATGACTAATGTCATCAAGTATGACCAATGTCATCAAGTATGACTGCCACATGCTCCTTTAATGCGAGTGTTCTCTTCCATCTGGGTCGAGAAGAAAAACAGTCAAAATACTGATAAACTTCATCGAGCCAACTTGTGGTGTATCTCGAGTTCAGCGATCATCTCATATGTTCGCGATCTTACAACTCGCACCCACAGTTGATTCTCTATGGTAGAGATCATAGCATACACTGGACTATGATGAAATTATCCGCACAAAAGCTTGATAATCCAAATTATCCTTTTGTTAGCGGAATCTCCGGATTTATCTCCTAGCGGGTATTGTATCACATAGAGCTACGGTTTAAACAAGGAGTATCCTCAAGCTACCGTATAAAATTATGAAGTTTGGACCCAACCTTTTAAGTTTCTCAATCGCAGGAATGCTCCTAATTTTTAAAGAGGGCTATTACACTGGTTAATATCTACAAAGGTTTTGCAAAATATAAAGACTTTGTTCATAATAAATATGGGTTCAAGTTTTAATAAAATAAAACTACCAGAACTCCCACTCAAAACGAATATCCCTCTAATCGTTTTAGTGATTACACGTCCTCATCCATTATGCAACCCTCATCGTCAGAGCCGGCAACATAACTTCAAGGTAGACATCGACATGTCAATCACAACAACTCTGTGACTCATGCTTAACCTTTCGGTCACCGTGTTCCGAGGCCATGTCTATACATGCTAGGCTCGCCATAATAACCTTCAGCGTATACGCTTGTGCAAACATGTCTTACACCCACCGTATGCGAACGACGATATGTCTGACACCGATCGTCACGGCCTGCCTCATAACGTAGAACTTTCTTGGTGGTGCACGCCAAAGGGAGAACACTAATGGTATTTTGGAGGGATCATCTTATATTACTACCGCCGTGTAACTAATATATAACCATATATATATATATACACACAATATAAGATGCAAACAACAGCATAACATCAGAATGTAATGCGACGTGATATGGTCCTTGCGCCGATGGTCTCCTTCGCGCCCACAGTTTATAAACAATTTATCAAACCTACCTTGACCATATCACATTGCCCCTGCAAAATAAAGTTAGACGCTTTCTACTTTATCTTTTGCATATTTTACGTGGCTTGGGGCTTTCGTAAATAGAACCGATTCATACCTACGAACCTATGACCACAACAACGATCAAATAGTCGCTATTTATGTATCCCTTTCGGGCCCTCCATTGAAAATGCAAAGCCAACTAAAGAGAGAGACAGACACCCGCCAGCCACATATACGGTACAAGCCGTATGTCAGTTGTGGAACCAGTCTCGCGTAAGCGTACGCGTATGGTCGGTCCGGGCCGCTTCATCAACTCAATGCCGATGGCTAAACAAGTGCACGCTAGAGGATAGCTTCTAAAAGAACGATGCCCCCATGAGAACATGGGTTCTAAAACGGTATAGCTATATCTACGCATAGATCGGCTCTGATACCATTGAAGGGTATCGTAGGCAGAAAACAAAAAATTTCTAACAACGATAACCTTATACTAGCCAGGATCTACTCTATGCAGATATACTATACGGTAAAAGACGGTATACATACCCTTGTAGACCGTAAGCGTCGACGATCAAAAGATCTGTTTCGATGACGACGCGTGATGAAGACGACGTAGCCGACCTCGAGGTCGCGAAGATCTTGACGCGACGTTGAGGATGACGCCGTCCTCATGGTGGTGGAGGCAAGCACCTCCCAGCACCCCAGTGTGGTGCCTCGCAGGGAGTCACACACATACGGTGGAGATGACGACATCCGGGCTCCGATCCAGGGAGGAGCAGCGGAAGTGGAAGACTTGGACCGGAAGACCTGCAACACGGCGGTGTGCATGTGGTGGAGAAAACCTCAACCCAAGCGCTACCCCAATTGCGGAGTCACGCTCAAGGTGAGAGAGAGAGAGAGAGGAATTTCTGGGGTAATTTCCAAGGCAAGGGGGCACCTCAATATATAGGCGGAGGAGGGAGACCATCTCCCTTGGCTAAGCATGTGGGACTAAACCCCATATGGCCAGCCGGCCAAGGGAGGGGCAGCCGGCCCCCTCATGGGCCCTTTGTGGCCCATTCGGCCTCCTCCCATGGTGCGCTGGCCCTGGGGGGAAAGTTCCCCCTTATGGGCCTTTCTTCCAAAGTTAGGCTCATTTGGAATTGGGGCTGCCAATAAATCCGAAAATAAATAAATAAAAATGTATTTAACTATTAATTACACTAATTAATATTAAACACATATTATCTAATTTATTTCGGCTCCGAAAACCATTTCGTCGGCCCCCGAACTCCGTCGGATATCACCCGGAACACTTTCGATGTGTCCGGAACACTTCCGGTGTTCTTCTCTCTATTTTCTTCTCTACGTCCAATCTAAATAAACATGTCATCTCCCCTTAAGTGTGTTACCCTACGGTTCAAGATCTCGCCAGACATAATCGAGACACGCTCTCCGATTAATGAATAATCCGTGGACCTTGGATACCCAGGATTAATCCCTGTGAGATAACGAATAACTTTTTCGTTCGAACCTTAGACGTCGAGTCTTAAACCTTTTGCCTGGCGATACTTAGCGTGTCCAAGACTCGTTCATAGATATCATGATACCTAGCTTGATCTCGTTACCGACAACACTATTCTTTACTCGTCCGTGATATTATGTCCTTGTGACCTAGTCACATGCTTGCAAGCTCATTGACATAATCTCACCGAGTGGGCCCTAGAGTATCTATCCTGCTATGCGGATTGGCAAATCCCGCTCTTGACCCTCGTCTCAACATACTCCCTTCCGATACCCGAGAGGGACACCGTTATTGTCATACTATATAAGTGATGACGTTTGATGCAATCAAAGCATCTTCCAGGAATAGCGATAAGAGTTGATCTCACGGTCAAAGGCGTAATGACTACGTCCTACAAATATTGGGTATGTCCATCACATCATTCTACCAATGATATGACTCCATTGTCAATTGACACCAACGTCACATGATCGGGAAACCTCGATCATCGATTGCACAATGAACTAGTTAAATAGAGGCTACTAGGGACCTGGTTGTTTATCTACCACACGTGTATTAATGTTTCCGCTTAATACAGTTATAGCATGGTATAAAACATATTACGAACAATTGAGATATGACAAATAAACTATATTTATTAAGTGCCTCTAGGGCATATCTCCTTCAGCCACGACTACGGCAGCCAGCTCCAATGGCTCGGCGCCCGACCGCCACGGTCGAGAACTTCCGCGACAACACCCTCACTTGCCTACGGCTACTTGCCGGGAAACCATGCCAAGGGAGAGGACACATCGGAGAAGGGAGGGAGGCCAAGGGGGAAGAACAACTTGAAGGTCGAGTTGAAACGCGATGCAACAACCCTTGCGTTGCAAGAGACATTGAACGGGTTCCTATCCCAAAAGGACAAGTCATGCGATAAGAATGAGGAGCGGAAAGAGAGGGAACGCCAAGAAAGAGAGGCGGCTGCCAAGCTTTACTTTGAATTGCAGGAGAAGAAGCTCGATATCGAGGAGAAAAATGCCCGGGCTAGAGCAAGGGAGGCCGATGCAAGAGGCAAGGAGGCCGAGGTTAGAGCAAAGGAGGCCGATGTGAAGGGCAAGGACCTTGAGCTCGCCCTACGCCAAGAGCAGGCCAGGATCATGGACATGGATCTCTCGGCCTTCACCCCTACGGAGAAGGCCTACTACCTAAGAAGCAAAGGCAAAGGTATTACATGGACCGAGATTGATCGCATCTCGGTCGTTTTAGTAATGTTGCATTCCAGCGTTGGAATATGGCCGAGATGGCCTGAAAACATGGGCAATGAGGCCGGGATTATGTGTGATTTTGGGTATGTATGCAGAAATGGCCGGTGTGACCGGGATTATGTTTTATTTAGGGTTCATTTGGTTGCCACATATTTTTTTTGCAATGTGATCACAATGGACGAAAATGATCAAAACCCGGTCCGGGCGGACTCAATGCGTCAGCCCGTTGGGTGCAGTGGCCAAAAAAGGGGTGAACCGGACTCACGTTCGTTTACCGACCCAAACGGACCAAACGCGGATAAAACACGCGTCCGTTTGCGTCGGCCGTCGGCACGTTGGAGTCATCCTAAACTCAAACACTGAGAGAAAGTTAAGCGGCCCAGCACCCAACGGTGCGAATTCTTTTGGCGGGAAAACGATGACGTCATAGGCACAACCAGTGGGAAACAGATGTTCAAACGTTCAGCCACTCTCCTCGGTTTTGCGGATCGTACAATTCCTCACTGCGACACAATGGACCGGTGTCAATGACGTGTGGGCCTGAGAGCTCTCACCCGGTGACACAGTCACATGCTTGTTTCTCCTGCGAGTGGATGACTGCGTAGACTAAGTCTACATGAACCGGGCACTAGAACACTCTGCTCGTGGAGTGTACACCGAATCCACTCCAAAGAAATTCCCCAACACAGTACACACCCATCTCCAGCAAATGCAATGGCCCTCCGCCGCCGTCTCCTAGGTCTCTCCGCTACCGTCGCCGGTGGCCTCCGCCGCTCCCTCGCCACCTCCCCCTCGCATCCCCCGTGGGCTATGATGGACCACGCCGCGGAGGTCGTCGGAGCGTCGAGCGTGGACGTCCGCCTCGCAGAGCCACCGCAAGTCTCCGAAATACGCGTCCCGGAGCACCTCATCGAGACCAAATGCAGCACCGACACCGCCAGCGGCGTCCGCAGTCGCTCGCGTCGGCGGCGGCCTGACCGCCGCGGGCGACGGCCTCCTCTACCTTGCCTACCTAGACCTACGCCGGCCTCGAGCCCGCCGACCTCCCCAGCGTCACTCGCTTCGTCTGCAACCCTGTCACCCGCGAGCTATCCCACCTCCCCGACTCCATCTGCAGCCCTAGACGTCCTTTGAGAAGGACGAGCCTCATCACTCCATCGGCGGCATTCTTGTCCATTGATACGTCCAAAACGTATCTATAATTTTTGATTGTTTCATGCCATTTTTATGCTTTTAGCACTTTTTTATATTAAGTTTATTATTTATTTGGACTAACCTACTAATAGTTGCAAAAGTGCACAATGTTCTTGTTTTACTCTTTGATGTGTAGAAATTATCAAGAATACAAGAGGAAACCTTGTTGGAGTCGAATTGGGACTTTCCTGAAATCTGTCTGAGAACTTTTTACGAAGTTTGCCAGTTTGACCCTCGAAGATGACGTCAAATGGAGACCTGGCTGTTACGAAAGTTGTCACAATTTTCCATACGAAGATTTTAAGCCCGAGATCAGCCCAATCGGAGTTCGGACGCGGCCTGTAGGCCCGTTTTGGTGGAACCCTAAAAGGGGGTGACGGAAATCCGAGAAGATATATAAAGGGAGGAAACCTAATTCGTGGAGGACTCCTCCACCCACGAATTTCAGCCACCAAAAGCCACGTTTTTGCCTCCCCCATGGATCCCATCTCCATGGGGGAGGGCTCCCAAGAAGCCATGAAGGAGGGAGGCTAAGGGGCGGCGCTCCCCAAGCTTGCCGGCGGCGGGGAAAGGAGTTCCCCGCACCGCCGGCGCCGCCGCCGCCCTGCGCCGCCGCGCTCCCTCTCCGCCGTCTTCACCGCCATCTCCATCACCATCTCCTCCTTGTATTCAGTGGTTCATCCTCCCACAAACCTCTGTACCGTCCTATGTAAACATGGTGTTTGATGCTATAATATTTATCCTATGATTTACATCATGTTTCCGTAGTTTATTTGTCTTTTGATTGCTTAATTGAATGCATGAGGTTCATTAGAGTTGTATGTCTATATGGTGCTGTCCTTTGGTGTCCATTATATTGTGCGCGCATGGATCAAACACCCTAGGGTTGGTAGTATTTGTAACGAAGCGGGGGAAGTTCTGCCGGAGTGACAGAAACCTGAGAACGCGAACCGATTAGTTGCACGTATGGGAGTAAGAGGACCTTGAACTTAAGGCTATGGTTGGGGAAACCTTAATGCATTGTTAGTATTTGCGGATGCTTTCTAACAATCCAATCATATAGTACTTGTAATCCCAAGTAGTGGAGTGCATGTATATTTAGCCTCTCCCACATAGAAAACTGCATCGAAGACAATGAACCAAGTACCTTCACTAATTAATCTTGGACAAAGCCACCACAATTACCACCACTTTTCCACACTCATGGTACTGTTAGTATATGGTTACTTAGTGTATTTTATTGCTGCAGCACTAACATTTACTTTCTTGTATTTATTATCTTGCAAAACTACCTCTCATACCCGTATTGCTACCGTAGTTTTATTTCTAGATAATGCAAACGTTTAGTGTGCGTAGAGTTGTATCAGTGGTTGATAGAACTTGAGAGAATACTTATCCTACCTTTAGCTCCTCGTTGGGTTCGACACTCTTACTTATCGAAAAGGCTACACGCGATCCCCTATACTTGTGGGTTATCAAGACCTTTTCTGGCGCCGTTGCCGGGGAGCCATAGCGTAGGTTAATGTTCTTGTGTGCACTTGTTTGCTTTATCTCTAAGTAGTTTTTATTTTCAGTATTAAGTTGTTCTTTATCTTACTATGGATAGGGAATGCGAATTACAAAAAAAATTAGGTGTAGTTGTTATCTAAAAACGTTTTCAAAAAGAAAAGTGATTGGAAAGATGAGTAATGGTTAAATGGGGGTCGACCTTGAACACTTGTGTTCATGCCTATGAAACCAAAACAAATCTTTCCATGGAAGCTTTTCATTAAAAACATGTAAATATTGTAAATATTGTGTATATACCTCTGTACATAAAAATAAAATGCTAATTATAGTCTTAGTTAATTGAAAGTTGATAGTTTTACTTTGCTGTCCAGAAACAGATTTTCTGTGCTCCACCGTATTAAATGTTTAAAATCACCAGAACGTGATCTTGATCTGAAATTTCTTGAGTGCAAAGTGATGCTTATTAGCTTTCTTTCATTAGACTAACTTTTTCTGATTTAAGGTACGTAGATAGGTCGAAAAATTCGATCTTTACTGACTGTTCTGTTTAGACAGATTTTGTGCTTCTCTGTAAATAAAATCGTGATAAATCTCAGAATAGTATTTTGACTTGAAAATTTTTGTGCATAAACCTGAGATTATTATCTTTCTTTCATTAGACTAAAGTTTTTCGATTTGAGCTACTTAACTATCTCGTTGAATGCCATCTTTACGGACTGTTCAGTTTTGACAGATTTCTTTGTTTATTCAATATTGTACTTGGTGTTGTTAGTTTCATTAGTTTTTCGACGGACAACGGAAATCATGAACACCTTAGTATATACAGTGGCTAATGTTGAGTAAAAATTATAAAACTTGTCAATGCTTGAACATGAGTGGATTTTATTTAATGAGTACTAACCCTACTAATGAGTTTTGTGAAGTTTTATGTGGATGTAGCTTATAAGATCTAATCAATATGGTGATATGAGATGAATAAGAAGACGCAAGAGCTCAAGCTTGGGGATGTGTAGGTGCATCCCAAGAACATATTCAAGAAGATACAATCATCTAAGCTTGGGGATGCCCGAGTCATCCCCCTATTCATCAACTAACATGAGGTTGTCTCGTTCATACTCTATATTACCCGTCCACATGATATGTATTGTCTTAACTTGTATTATAATTGCTTTTATATGTCTTGGTTTTACCTTCTTTAGTTTTATTAGGCTCCTTATTTGGTTTCGATTGCTTCTTTACTTTCACTTATAAATTCAAAATAACAAAAATATTTTCTTTTGTTTTGCTTCTTTGTTTGGTTCTTTATTTTAATTTTATTTGGGTTTTACTTTTGATTTTTATTTAGAGTTTTCCTTGCTGTAGCTAGCATGTTTAGGTCTTGCTTAGCCTCTGGTTTCTTAGTTTATCAAAAATAAAGTACCAAGTTTTATCCATTTAGCTTAGTTGATACATATGTAAAAAGTGATTTTCTGTTTTCGGTATCTACTGCTTATTGCGCGATTTTTCATATTTTACTGGAAGCTCTAAAAATCACGAAAAAATTACTGATGTTGTAGCACCTAATCCTCTGCATGTACAAAAATTGGCTAAAATTTCGGGCATGTTTAAGTGCACCTAAAAATTGCGTTTTCCAGCTGCTGTTTTTCTGGACAGATTCTGACTTTTGTTGCAAGAGTGGCCTCTTTTCGTTTTCATTTGATTTTTAATGGTTCTTACCTTTCATTTATAAGTTGGCCATTTAAGCAACCTTTCTGTAACTTAAAAACAAAATTTTATTTGGTTTAATAGTAGCACTTGGGAAATATTATCTATTGTACTAATGTCTAACCGCAGAAAAGAATGGGAAAGTTTTTGTGTTGAAGTTTTTTCACAGAGAATGAAGGAACACCAAACTATGGAATATTGAAGAATTACCAAAGTCATAAGCTTGGGGATGTCCCCGCATCCCTCTTCATCAATAACCCCACGGTTTGCAAACCTTTAAACTTTGTTTTTTGAGCAACATAGGAACTTAACTAAACTTGAAGCGGCTGTATTTTATTATCTATTTATCTTAGCATCAAACACCAGTTACATTAATAAGTGGATCGTCACATATTTTATTTATCCTCTGTTTTCAATGTTTACTTGGTTAATGGATTACTTGTTGAAACTTAAAAATGATGTGTGAATAATACTGTTTAGTAGTTTATGTTTTCTTATGGTTAGTCTCAACTAGCTAATAGTGCATATTATGTTATTTTGATATCAACATGCATTGTCCTGTTCATAAGATGGTATGGTATTGTGGTATCCTCCTCTGAATAATTCACTTGAATCGACTTGGCACATGCTCACACATGTTATGACTGAAAAATAAAAGTCAATTAAGCCTTGATGATCTATTTTGCCTCAGAGTTTTAGTATCGTTTTTATGCCTCCGTTAATTTTATTTTGTCGCAAGCATGATTATGACCGTTATCGCTCTCGTGGTTGTCGCTTCCCAGTCTATTGCTAGCCTTCACTTGTACTGAGCGGGAATGCTGCTCGTGCATCCAAATCCTTAAAACCAAGTTATCCCAAAGAGTCCACCAAAAAATTCCTATGCATGGTATTTCAAGCCATTCCAAGTAAATTTGCATGTGCTACCTTTAAAACCTTCAAAATATTTCTCTTTTTGTGTCAATGTTTACTAGCTCATGAGGAATTAGTGTGGTTATTCTTTATTCTATTTGTCAAATGGACTTTTACACCTGGACTAGTGGCATATACATCCGCTTATCCAATAACTTGCAAAAAGAGCTGGCAACGGGGTGCCCAGTCCCAATTAATTACAACTTTAACCAATTAATTCTCTTCACACTTTTGCCCTGATTCATCAGTAAGCAATGACAAACAGTGAAATACCTGAATGTGTGTAAACCAAAGAGAAAAGGGATGATCTGCCTTGCTGGTAGAAATAACGTCCTTCATGGGAGCCGCTCTTAAAAGTCCGTTTGACAGGTAGAATACTGTTCTCACCCGCTACCATTCGTTGACAATTAACAAACACCTCTCAAAACATTTTTACCTCTGTTTTTAAAACAAAAAGCTCTAGCACGTGTTAATCCCTGCTTCCCTCTGCGAAGGGCCAATCTTTTATTTTTATGTTGAGTCACCATCCTTTCTTTGAGCACTTCTTCGAGAGCATAGCTGTCGTTCTTAGTGTAATGTGCTTGTCCCAGAATACGATTAATTGAGGTATAACCATGATGCTTTTATCTTTGATATCTCTATATCTAGTCTTCACTTGAACTTCAGAGGTGCCTTGGCATTTATGTTTTGCTCCACAATTAAGGGCAAGCGAGATACCACTCTATCATGCTTTATTATGGTCATTACAATCTTGTTGATGTTTATAAATTTCATGTTATAAGCTCTTAGTTCGTTGATACTTTTCATTAGGAAACATGATTGCTAAGTTTTATTATCCATACATCATGCAATTGTTAAAGACCTGATCATAGCATTTACAATCAAAAATTATTTTGTTATCATTTACCTACTCGAGGACGAGCAGGAATTAAGCTTGGGGATGTTGATACGTCCAAAACGTATCTATAATTTTTGATTGTTTCATGCCATTTTTATGCTTTTAGCACTTGTTTTATATTAAGTTTATTATTTATTTGGACTAACCTACTAATAGTTGCAAAAGTGCACAATGTTCTTGTTTTACTCTTTGATGTGTAGAAATTATCAAGAATACAAGAGGAAACCTTGTTGGAGTCGAATTGGGACTTTCCTGAAATCTGTCTGAGAACTTTTTACGAAGATTGCCAGTTTGACCCTCGAAGATGACGTCAAATGGAGACCTGGCTGTTACGAAAGTTGTCACAATTTTCCATACGAAGATTTTAAGCCCGAGATCAGCCCAATCGGAGTTCGGACGCGGCCTGTAGGCCCGTTTTGGTGGAACCCTAAAAGGGGGTGACGGAAATCCGAGAAGATATATAAAGGGAGGAAACCTAATTCGTGGAGGACTCCTCCACCCACGAATTTCAGCCACCAAAAGCCACGTTTTTGCCTCCCCCATGGATCCCATCTCCATGGGGGAGGGCTCCCAAGAAGCCATGAAGGAGGGAGGCTAAGGGGCGGCGCTCCCCAAGCTTGCCGGCGGCGGGGAAAGGAGTTCCCCGCACCGCCGGCGCCGCGCCGCCCTGCGCCGCCGCGCTCCCTCTCCGCCGTCTTCACCGCCATCTCCATCACCATCTCCTCCTTGTATTCAGTGGTTCATCCTCCCACAAACCTCTGTACCGTCCTATGTAAACATGGTGTTTGATGCTATAATATTTATCCTATGATTTACATCATGTTTCCGTAGTTTATTTGTCTTTTGATTGCTTAATTGAATGCATGAGGTTCATTAGAGTTGTATGTCTATATGGTGCTGTCCTTTGGTGTCCATTATATTGTGCGCGCATGGATCAAACACCCTAGGGTTGGTAGTATTTGTAACGAAGCGGGGGAAGTTCTGCCGGAGTGACAGAAACCTGAGAACGCGAACCGATTAGTTGCACGTATGGGAGTAAGAGGACCTTGAACTTAAGGCTATGGTTGGGGAAACCTTAATGCATTGTTAGTATTTGCGGATGCTTCTAACAATCCAATCATATAGTACTTGTAATCCCAAGTAGTGGAGTGCATGTATATTTAGCCTCTCCCACATAGAAAACTGCATCGAAGACAATGAACCAAGTACCTTCACTAATTAATCTTGGACAAAGCCACCACAATTACCACCACTTTTCCACACTCATGGTACTGTTAGTATATGGTTACTTAGTGTATTTTATTGCTGCAGCACTAACATTTACTTTCTTGTATTTATTATCTTGCAAAACTACCTCTCATACCCGTATTGCTACCGTAGTTTTATTTCTAGATAATGCAAACGTTTAGTGTGCGTAGAGTTGTATCAGTGGTTGATAGAACTTGAGAGAATACTTATCCTACCTTTAGCTCCTCGTTGGGTTCGACACTCTTACTTATCGAAAAGGCTACACGCGATCCCCTATACTTGTGGGTTATCATCCATCTAACGTGTAATGCAAGAATTCAGTAAGACTGTTTCTTCAATACTACTAAAAGAGAACAACTTAAAAAAAAAAGAGAACAACTTGAGATGTTTAAAACCTACTAGTAAATTTGCACGTGCAACGCACGTCTTAGTACTGCAACATGTGGATATTGAGAATTTGGTGTTTCACATGTTTTGAGAACCAACCACATAGTTGTACGTACCTCAGCCTGTCAGATTTTAAATCTCAGATTTGGCACTGGTGTTTGCCGTGTGGGCAGTAACGTTTTATTGTTTCGAGGATACCTAATAAATCTCAGGTAATGATCGAATTTCATTGGATTCTTTCGTTTGTTTGGAAGGCTCTAAAAATATTGATGTGCAAGTATCTTGTATCCAGAATAATACCAATTCAGTGCACGACCAAGGCAACAAAAATTATTAAATTACTAAACTAACAAAAGGAAGAAGGAATTTACCTGCCAATATATAGATAATTCGTTTCCATTAATAATGCAATAGTTTTGAAAATAATTAGAACTTGCCAATCGAGATGATTTGTCCATGTCTGTTAGAAAATAATATTCGCTGCCTGTACCCTTATGATTTGTTTTTGAAAAAAGGCACAATGGCCTAGTTTATATATAAAGCCAAGATTTTACAGAATCCAAGCTTACAATCCAAACCGTTCAAAACAGAAGAGCTACGGGAGCACCCCACATCAGCATTGATATCCAACTGCTGAACACCAGCTACAAAACACAGCGCCGAAGACTGGCACACAGCTACACAAAAGGAAACACTGGGCCAAAGTACAAGATCTGAAGCTAGGTACTCAGGTGCACGCAAACCAAAAGTTACGGAAAACAGCAGCTTAATAGAAAACTACAGCTAGTACTTTTTTATATCAACAACCAAGACTCCCAAACAGACCACGCATTGAGCTCCGCAAAATGCGTACAAAAACTCCCTGTCGGTTTAGGAATCCCGGAGAATACGCCACCGCTGAAAAAAAAGATAAAACACGAAAAATATCATCATTTGGCTTCCTGATAATCTTCTTCTAAAACATCAATTTGTTCTGTATGGTCCAGAGAGACCACATAACCGCTGGAACACCAATCCAAATACAAACAAAACTAGGTAGATTTGCGCGGCGATGCCGCGCGTGTGTGGGTGGAATTCAAATTTGGAAAATGCGGGCATTTAATTTTGCTGAATATTTGGAAATTGATGAAATGAAAGAGTATTTATGTCTAAAAGGTTGTTCAGTTTTTTTGAAATTGTTTAAAACGGGAAGGTGTTTAGATTTGAGCTGTTTTTACATTTGTGAAATGTGATATATTCAGTAGAAGTTAAATTATTTTGGGAGTAAATCTGTATGCAACAACAAAATGTATTTATTTGCAATGATATACATATGTCAGTGTTTCTTATTTGCCGAAGGACTTGGATGTAATTTCGAGAAATTTCGGGGGCCTCCGTGTAAAAACACCACGCCTCCATCCTCTCCTCTCTTTCCTCTCCCGCGGCCGCACCATCGTCGCCGCCGCCGTCTCGCGCTTCCCGGCCAGATCGACGGGAACGGGCGGGCCCGTCGTCGCCGGCTCTGCCTCCTCGCCGCGGAATCGGTGCCGGAGCGCCGGATTCGGGCGCGAATCGTCGCCGCTGCGCCACGCCGTCTCCCCCGCATCCGCACGCCGCCGGCCGCCGCTCCGGCGCCCTAAAGGCGGCGGCGCCGCCACCGGTGGGTTCCTCGCGTTGACGCGCGTCGGATGCGCCCACGCGCGTGTTCCGGAACGCGCGGACGCGACGTGCGCGTCGCCGGCGCCGCCGTGCTCCGCCGTGGGCGCATATCGCGGATGACATCAGCACGACGTCATCCGCGGCCCACGTGCCAGTCTTTCTTTTTTAAGGCAGAAAAATATTTAAATTTGCAAAATTAATTGCTTTAAATCTACCCGGCAGGGCGCATCTCGCGGATGACATCAGCACGACGTCATCCGCGGTCCCACGTGCCAGTCTTTCTTTTTTAAGGCAGAAAAATATTTAAATTTGCAAAATTAATTGCTTTAAATCTACCCGGCAGAAAAATATGAAAAAATTATAAAAATGACCAGAAAAATACATGCTACCTCTTTACGGTAAAATACAAATATTTTTGAATATTTAAATTTGGTTAATATTTGCAGACAATATAAATGCATTTATCCAAAAAATGGAAAATCGCCAGAAAATTTCAAAGACTTTAAATCTATCCATCGAGGTAAAAATAGAAAAAATTATAAAAAAAAAAAACTTAGGACATGTAACCAAATTTCATTCTCACGTACTCCCTCCGTTCCAAAATAGATGACTTCAATTTGTACAAAAGTGGATGTATCTATACACGTAACATGTCTAGGTACATCAACTTTTGGACAAATGGAAGTCATCTATTTTGGAACGGAGGGAGTACCAAATTGCTAAACATTTGGAAATAAATGTTTTTTTTTTTAAAGGAATTTGGAATAGCTATTTCTTAATATTTGTGTTTGTGCTATTTTTTTATAGATTATTTAATTCAAATATTATTCTATGTATTTTACAAATTTCAAATGGGATTTAATATATAAGATGTAAAATGTTATTTAAAAAAAATTGAAATGAAGTGGCATATAAGCAATTTTTTCAATAGTTTTAATTTGTATTTTTAAGATTTTTTTTTTTGGAAAATATATTTGAATATTTGTACTGATATGTGTGTTTGTTACAAATTTTAAAAATTATGTGTATGTTTATTCTAAAGGATAAAAAAGAAAAAATAGAAAGGAATTGTAAAAGATAAAAAGAAAAAATAGATAAAAAGAAAAAATGAAAAAAAAGAGAGGGCTGCCGCAGGCTGCAGCCCAGCAGCCGGCCCACGGCCCAGCCCACTCCGCGGTGACGTCAGCGGCGACGTCACCCGTGGGCGGCGCTCCCGCGGCGGCGCGACGGTCGCCGGCGCCGAACGACGGCGTTCCGGGATGCGCGGACGGTCGCATCCGACGCGCCTCGACGCGGGGAGCGCGGAGGTGGCGGCGCCGCCCCGTTGGGTCGCCGGAGCGGCGGCGGTAGCCCGTGGACGCGGCGGCGGGGCAGTGGCACGGCGGCGGCGTTTCCGGCGCGGCCAGAGCGCCCCGGGAAGCGATCCGCAGCGAGGATGTAGAGGGCGCGCCGGTGATCCTCGTGGTGGCCTGCGTTGGGTCCGGGAAGCGGCGAGACGGCGGTGATGCGCGGCGGCGCGACGGCGGCGATAGCGCGGCCGCGGGAGGAAGAGAGGAAGAGGAGGGAGGCCGTGGTCTGCGGTAGTTTTGCAAAAAAGTCCCTGAAATTGTTTGAAATTTCGTATGGGTCCCTGAGGAATCGCAAACAGATTCCGCACAGCGTTGAAAGATGGACTGCGGGTTAATTTTTGTAAACTGCAAGGGTTTTTTTGCGAAAGTGGCACGGGCGTGCGCTGCGCGCCGCTTGATCGGCAGCGGACGGCGCGGATCGCAGCGGGCACTGTTACCCTGTAGCGGGGCACAGTACCGCTGCGGTGGAGCGCGCTGAGGGCCTAAATTCGTGTGGCTTTTATATATCTATCTATTTCCAGGGGAACCATGTTTTGTAAGAGCCAAAATTTTCAGGACCACCCAGCACCTCTGTCACCACAGACCACACAAACACAGCAACCGGGCATTGAAACAACAGGTGATCCAAGGATTTGTTACCTGGTCGGTAGCTACACTTGATTTCCTAAAATACCTCACTCTTTGAACTGACCATCATATGTAGATACACTTGATTTCCTAAAAGTTAATAAATGCAAGCATCAAGGATCTTGTAATTTCAAGTGAAGGTTTGTGCCGCTGTACTTATTGTTATAACATTAATATATAGCATGAAATCTTAATGGCTGAAAATGAAACAAGTTTACGATTGTCATCCACAAAGACGACTATCAAAAAAACCTTTTACAGACCAAAAAACAAGTTTCTACTTTCCGATTGAAAGTAGAACAGTAGAAAATCATTTTGGAGTTCAGTTAATATACAAAACACAATTGATCTAGGAATACTACAATATAGAGTACACGGTACTCTTATCCTAAGCACGCCATCCTGTACCAGGTACACTTGATCACTTAGCTGCATGCATTATTTAATTGACTTCTCACCGCTAGCTGCTAGCCAAAATCTGAATGAAGTATTGAAGCCAATAATGAATTACCTTTTCATCTCAAGAATATCATGTTTGAAGAGATTCCTGAGGCGTTGCATCAAACGAAATAGTGGGCATGATGATTACAATGAAACATGCATGTAATACGCCCATAATTCATAAATAAACAACTGCAAAGTAAGATTACCGAAGAGATGATATCAGGGTCAACCAAATCAATGGCATGGACGATGTCAAACGATGTTGTTGCTGAGTTTCTCTAAAGAGCCTTAGTACGTACTACAGAGAAATTCAGGGACATAATTCCTCCACTCCGGCAGCCAGATCAGTGTTCAACAGGTGCAGCAAGCAAACACAATCTAAAGTATTTTGAATGTGGTTAGGCTTTATAAAAGAGCTTATAACTTGCACATAATAAACATATCTTCGTATATATTTCAAGCCATATACTCCTTTCAATGTTAATATATCAGTCAATATGTAAGGAACTATCTTCCATTCTGAGAAACTGTGCTCCTCTACAGCATATACATATATATTTCAGTCCTTCACGACCAATAAGGTTTCGTTAAATGAAAATGCAAGCAAGTTCATGAGAAGTCCTAAAATAAAATAGCATGTACCTCTAAGAAATGATTCCAGCGTGTGCAATTAGATAGATCAACCTGAACCAGTTACTTAGAGGGACTGAGTACAGGTAGGATGAATTTCAGCACACTGTCAGTTAAAGAAATAAAATGAATTTCAACATCCATGATGTAATATTTGATTATATACCTAATAGCTGTTCGAATCAAGAAAGAATGGTCAGCCAACAGAGGTTCACCATCCATTGCTGCATTGTTTCAGTGTGCTATTCTGTCGGGTAGAGTCAACAAGCTCAGAGGTAATCTCATGGACAAGCATTAAAATTTGGGTCAGGCGAATCTTTTGATAATTTACAGGACCAAGTGAAGGAGCAAAACCTCTATTAATGTGCAACGTTCAAATTGTTGGACCATACTTTCAGTGAAGCTAGCCCTAACAAGACGGTCCATATATTTACTGCTGACAGTCTCCTTCACACGGTTGCCTTGCTTTTCTGCAATACCACCATGATCCTCACAAGAAATTCATTAACCCCTTCAGATAACTAAGAGTATTGTCGAAAAAATAAAAATAATCAAATTGCTTTTTCAGAACGACAAACCTGAAACCATGCATACCTTCGATTCATTGTGGTTGTGTCAGCAATCAGAAATTTCAGTGCAGCATCATGCACATACGCATCATCTCCTTGGTAGAACACCTTCCATAGATATACTGGATGTAGTTAGTCCATATCATAGAGCTTAATCACACAACATTAAGGTAATGTCATATTATCCAAACAAGGCAGCACACAGTTTACATCTCATGGCTGAGATTGATATTCCACTGTCCATCCCTTGTTGTTCCACATGTATATCCTAATGTGCTCGACATAGTGCGGAAGGTTAATCGAAGTAACACAAACTGAACCAAACAATTTGTCATAATTGTGACCGTTTCTGCTACTGGAGTCTGATATCTTGACTGCATCCCCCAGTAGAACAAGCCAACCAATACTTGACATATTAATCCACGAACTGCAGAGCAAAATGGTGTCGACCTTACCCCAGAGACAGGCTCGACGGTCTCGACTGGAGTCGCAAGAGCGCGAGGCACCGGTGCACGGCCGCGCACCCCCGCATCATCATAGCCAGGCGCCCTAAGGTGGAGGCGAGCACGACACCACCAGAGAAGACCGCTTTGGTGTCCACGACAGCCACTGCCACGTAGGCCGAATTAGTGCAGTTGGACACGATCCGGTCACCGCCAGTGTCTGACTCCTTCGTCACCGTCTCCCGCCGTGCCGTCGCAGCAGTGCCTCACGCCCAAGGGACCGTTGATGGTGTAGGGCGGCAGAACTTGCGTCGTCGACGGTGTACGGCAGCAGAACTTGCTCTTGGGTGGCCGACGGAGCGGGGAAAAGCGGCGCGTGGACGGTGGTGCGGGAACGGCAGCGGCGCGTGGGGGGCGGAGGTGCGGGGAAAAGAGGCGCGAGGGTGGGCGGCGGTGCGGGAACGGCCGCGGCGGTTGGGCCGTGCGGCGGTGCGGGGAACGGCAGCGGCGTGTGGGTGGGCGTGCAGCAATTTCGTGGGGGAAACGGGGAGAATAGACAGTTTCTTTTTCGGGGGAGCGGGCTGCTTTTTTTTTTACTGCGAAACGTTGCGTTAAACGTTAGAAGGCCGTGGACCGTACGATGGTTACGTTGAACGGATGTGATGCTCTGAATCTCCGCCCTCTGGATCTTTTAATATTAGTGGAGATAGGTATGCTACAAGCGATGCGTTCAAAATAGTACAGATGCGACGGTTTGCTCAGTAAGCATAGCTGATTTATTTAGCAAACCTCAGGCAATCTTAGCACCAAGACAACAGCTTCTACCAATATTAACATTTGGCGACTAATTTTGACGTATCCATGTAACACTACTTGTATATATGGTAAGTCCTCATTCAAACAATTACACATCGTGTTAATGTGGTAGATAAAAAAATAATGTTATTAACAACTGAGGTACTTGAAATTTGTAGTACACTTTATCAGTCGTTTTGTCATCTTCATTTCGGATAAAGTAGATTAACCAGTCCAACGCTTCTGCCAATGAAATTTCAGTCATTTTGTCATCTTCATTTTGTCATTAACAACCGAGAACACATTTGGCGACTAATTATAAGTCGTGTCTCGGTCAATCTATTTTAACCAGTCCAACGCTTCTGCCAAATCTTTCTTTTGGTAGAAATTCATTTGTATGTAATAATAAAAAGCTTTTCCATTATGCCATAGCAGACTTATCACTCCTACTAAGAAATTCAGTCCTCCACCTCGCTTGTTCAACCTTTTCCATTTAGATTTGCACTTTAAAATAAATAAATTAATAGTGGAATGCCCGTGCGTTGCCACGGCTTATCTAAGTCCGAAAACTTAACACTCTATTTTATTTGTTTTAAAATAGCGTAAAATTTTGTCCATGATGTCTCCTTAAATAAGAAATTAAGTAACATAACTCTTTAAGCCTAAATAGTCTGAGTAAAAGAAAAAAAACAACAAGGTGATTAGGCTATTCTTTAATTTTATTCGACGATTTTGACTTTTGTTATGGTGGAGCTCGTGAATTCATTCCAAATCACGCGAGCAATAAGCATGGCGAGGGAACTTGCAGCCTTAGGTTGTTTGTCGACACCGCCTTGGGTTGTTTGTCGACACTCTGTCGATGGCAATGCATTAAGGTGTTCAAAACATATACAGAAGGTACATATTTATCTATTCCTAAATAATTTATTTGTTGAGTACTTTAAAAATATTGTTTACCGATTAATTTATTTTTTGCCCGGATGAGAAAACAAATGAATAGAACTTTACAAGGGAATTGGTTTTAGCTCAAGAAGATTAACTCCTAGTTATCACAAAGACAGTACAACGCGGGCCACTTAAACGCTTGAGCGCTAACAAAAATACGGAACGGAATACCTAAGCGCCTCAGAGCATCTCTAGCAGAACCCGCAAAACGCGAACCCGCAAAACAGTTTTGCAGTTCGCGCAACTCGCGGTTTTTTGCTCAGAACGCCGCGCGGCAGAGCAGAACCCGCAAAGCAGGTTCTGCTCCGCCGCGCGGCGTTCTAAAACTGCATATGCAAAACAGCAAGATAGGCATGAATATAATAAAATGTCAAATTGCTTACAAATTTGACATTAATATAGCAAATTAAGTAGTTTCTTGAATCTAAAGACGGCCATTAACTAGTTTTCCATCCGTGTGACCAAAAAATGCCTCCAAAACACCATCCGCATCGTCGAAAGGCCCTACACCGTGCTAGCATCACCACCTCCACCATTGCCGGCAGCTCCACCACTAACACCTCCACCACCGCCGAGACCTCCACCACCACCGCTAGCGTTTAGCATCGCTTGTTTCCTTCGATGCAATATCTCCTTCCTTGCGATGTCATGCCACTCCAAGGTGACTTCGTCCATGTCACTTCGGTTCATCATCATGATCTTGTTCTCTTCGGCCAAGAGCTCTGCCACGGACTTGTTCTCCTCCGCCGAGGCTCTTTTGGCCTCAATCTCGATCTTCCGCTTCCCTTCTTCACGAAGCACGTCCCACTTTTCTTTCTTCTCTTGAGCTTTCCTCTCGGCCAATTGGTGCTTTGCCTCCAATGTCTTGGCCACCATGGTCTCATTAGATTTCACCATTTCATCGAGCTTCTCTCTCAAGCTTGTTGCCTCAAGTTGCTTTGCCACTCTTTCCTTGGCTTTCTTGTTGCCTTCGGGCTTGTTCTTGTTCCTCCCACTTTGTTCATCATCGGAGTCATCCTCAACACAAATTTCTCCCTTTTTTGGCTCTTGATCCCTCAACTTCCACTTCTCACTATGTTGGAGAAGTTTCCAACAATGATCAAGGACAAATGGCTTCTTCTTGGATGCGGGCATATCCAAGTACCTTTCTCTCGCAATGCGTTCCTACAATGATGAACAAATGGTGAACAATGGTGAACAATTAGTGAGAACACTACATGAACAATGGTGAATAAACTCACCCAATCACCCTCCACGGTACCACTCGAAGGCGCATTGATCACTTGTTGCAAGCATCCACTCCATCGACCACATGAAGTCTTGATAGTTTCCAACAGCCTTGTAGTGATCGAAAGGTCCGGGGCACCGTTCGGCCATTGCGTGGCATGAGTTGGAAGAATTTGTCCTCCACCCTTTGCCAATACCGGTCTTTGGTTTGATCAACGCCGGCCGTTGCATCGAGAGAGATACTCTCCCAAGCACGGATCAAGCATTGGTCCTCCAAAATGGTGTAGTTCGAACCTCTCCGACTCTGGCCGGCCCCGTCCACCTCCTCGACCTCGTTGTCGTCTTCTCCCGTGCCACCATCGACGCCACCGTCGAACTCGTTGTAGCTGTAGTTGCCGAGCGGAGGTGAGTCGATGTCTACCGACCCAAGCAAGTCCATGAACGCTTGCGTGCTGCAAGATGAACGAATTCAGCTCGCCGGGGACGGGCGCGGTGAACAGAGCTCAAATTTGAGTTCGAAAGTTCATACCTTTCGGTCCCGGCGGCGGGGACGGGCGCGGTGGATGCAGCAGCGGCAGCGGCAGCAGCGGCGGCGGCACTGGCCCTGATTTTCCTCCCCGCCTGCCTCTTCGGCTTCGCGGCGGCGGGAGGCTTTGCGGCGACGGGAGGCTTCGCGGCGGCGGGAGTGCCCGCGGCAGCCGCGGCAAGCAGAACTTGGGCCGCGCCTGCGGTGCCCAATCTTCTCCGCTTCGGCGCCGCCAATGGAGCAGCAGCGGTGTCGGCGGCGGCGGCGGCGGCTCCGAGCTCTCCGCGGCCCGCTGGATCTGACGATGGCGCGTCCCCGACGCAGACGGTCACCAGGGACGGGTCGGCGGTGCTCATGGCCGGTCCGGGGCAGGGCGCGTGGTGGCCGGAGTGGGGGAAGAGAAAGAGGTTGCGGCGGCGGCGGGGACGGGCGCGCTGAAGGTTCCCTCGCGCCAACGACACTAGAGGATGAGGTTCCGGCTGCGGGTCAGGGGAGGAAACCTAGCTTTCTCGGTTCGGAGGCGCGGATTCACGGGGCCCTGCAAAATCTTTTGCGGGTTGGGCAAATTTGCGGATTCTGTTCTCCGCCTTTTTGCGGTTTTCAATCCGCATCGGGCGGTTATTATGCGGGTTTGCCCCTTTTGCGGGTTCTGCTAGAGATGCTCTTAGCTAGCAACGAGCTAAGCTATTATTCTGTCGCTACTGAAATTAGCTCGACTGATCGGCTATGCATCGTGTGACGCTGCGCGGTAAAAGAAAAAGTCTCTGCCACACAGAAAACCGACAGGCACCATACGCTGACTCTCTAGGACCCAGTCTCCCACTCAAGCTCCCTGCCCGACCGCCACCGTGACCATTAACCATCCCCTCCCCTTCCACCCCACTGCTGGCGCCATTTCTTGCCGCCGGCAGCGCCGCGCCTGTCCGTCTGTCCCTGATATTCGATTGGCGATTTGTACGGTCCTGCTTCCGAATCGTGATTTGAGTTGTGCGCACGCCGCCATGAATTTGTCGCTCCTCCGCGCCGCCGTGTACAGCCACACGGGGCAGGTCGCCCCCACTGCTCAGGTCCTCGTCGATCCCCGGAGAGCCACCTCGCAGGCTCCTCCTCGACCCCTTACCGAGGAGCACCTCCGCGGCAATCCGGCGATCCCTAATCGATGCCGGCAAGCTCCGAGGAGGCGAGTAGAGCTGCGCGAGAGGCGCCTCCGCGGCGGACGACGGTGCGTACATGACCGATGTTGCACCTGATGTTCTAAATCTCCCTAGTATGGGTGCTTCCTTTCTCTTTGTCCTTTGCATGGTGCTTATGTGATTGTGTATTTCTTCAAGTAATCAGGAGACCAATCAGGCAAGGCAAGACTTATATATATGTGAGAATATTATGAATCAGTGAGTGATGGAGCAAATTAATTAAGATTTGAACTTTTAGTCTCTTGTGTAATCTTTATGCCAGTTCGTGTTGTTGCCATACTTGTCCATGTCCTTGTATAGTTAGGTGTACAATATGTTATCTTTTGGTCCTCTGATGGGAGCTCAAGTTCTCCAGTAGGTTCTGAGTGTACAATGTCTATGTGAAAAAATGCATTCTATGGTAGCAGTCAGAACTTAGAAGGCTACCATCTTCTGTATTACCTGATTTTGGTTGAAGTTTGTTGTTCGTCTACCTTATAGACACCATTCATCAAAACCACGCAATGAATGAATATATGTGTGATTCTGTCTAATTGTTTGCTCCAAGCTGCTTATTTATTATAAATTAAGATATTAGTAGATCCCATCTCATCTATTTTTTAATCTACCAGGTAAGGCGACATTATTTTAGTACAGTCGAGGCAAAGCTTTTGGCCCGTTTCAAAAAAGTACAGTCGACCCTATGAAGGAGCCACCTATTGTCACTGCCAACATTGTGATGTCCATTCTTGCCGTTGATTATTCTGTGGTGACGCAATGTAGTTTGCTAGGAAATGGGTGCATTTGCTAAGAAGTATAATATTGAACCCAAAGCTCCTAAGTGATAATATTATGAATCAGGTATGCATCATAGCTGTAGCATGATAAATATTTCAATTTGCATTAGCTGTTTGTTTCCCTTTGTTTCTATTTAACTACATGCAAGGCTTGCAGTTTATATTAATATTTTGCTTGTTGTCGTTGCCTGCCATCAAGAAGAATATGATGATTCTAAAATGATACATGTTAACTGAATGCTCCTCCCTTTAATTCTTTTTTTGTCATCTCAAACATCTCACGTGTAAACACACAATGCACATAGATGTTCATATAATAAAAAATTAAAATATGTTTGCACCCGTTACATTGTAAAAGACATAATAATCATCAATGAATGTGCTAAAATCTGGTCCAGCGAGTTCAAGTGGTAAGGACTTCCTTGTAGACTATGTTCATTGTGGTTGTTACTAAGGACTCGTTTCGTTTTCTCTTCTTTGAATTCTTGGTCTCGTCCTTTCCATTGACCTTGATGGCGAGGATCTTGATGTTACTTTTCGCGGTGGCTCTGGATAACGCGACGTACAACTGGCCGTGAGAGAATACCGGCTCCGGCAGGTACACACCTACGATCGGGATGGTCTGTCCTTGCGCCTTGTTTATCGTCATGGCAAAGCTAAGCCTGATCGGAACTGCTTCCTCTTGAATCTGAACGGGAACATGTCAGCGAAAATCGGCGAGAACCCCACACGTTAAATCGCCATGGCCAAACTCCCATTGCCTCCTCGCCGACGCCGTCCACGAGCCGCGTCGTCGCGCACAGCATCCACCCATAAATAGTGCGCTCGTCGCAGCTCGCCCATGTGAGCTCCCATGTGACCCACCCTGAATGCCACTGCCCTCCCTCATCACCACGCTCCCCACTTGTTGATCTTCTCCTCCTCGTGATCCTGAGCTGAATGTGTGAGCTCCTTCCAGCCGGCTTCCACTCTCCCTCGACCTCGCATCACTCCCACCTGCATTCCCCCTAGATCGCAGCCCAACGCAAGCATGATCCCGCGCGGCGTGCAGCCGCTGACATCCCATTAGGAGTCAGCGAGTTGAGAAACTCTTGAGCATAGAAGCCATGTGGATCATCCTCCGCGGTATCAAAGCTATGATAGATCATCTCCTCGACCTGGAAACGCTCAATCATGCGCATGTTTATTCCATCGACGTTGTCGTTCTTTGTGGAGAGGATCGCTCGAGAAGTCATATAATCCGGATTTTCCATGTTTTGGTCTAGGGCAGGAAACACATGGTCGATCAACTTCTCTATGTCAGCTGCGTCACCCGTAGACGACACACAAATATCTTCCGGTAGGTGGATGTTTCCTTCCTCGTCAGTTTTCTCGGTGCCGTTACCTATCCTCAGCAAGTAATCCGTGAACCACTGGTCGTTTTGCGCCCTCATGTTCTCTATGAGCCTCAGTTGGCGCATGCCCTTCCATAGGTTCGAACTCCGCAGACTCGTGTCTATTATCTGACCCCGTGACCCTTTCCTCACTACCGGAAGCACCTGCCTGAAGTCCCCACCGAACACGACAGTCTTGCCTCCAAAAGGTCGGTCGGGGCAGCCCATGATGTCGCGCATGCTTCTGTCCAATGCTTCAATTGCCTGTCGTTTCGTCATGGTGGCCTCATCCCATAGTATGAGTTTAGCCATCCTCAGTAGCTTGGCCATCCCACTCTGCTTAGTGAAGCTGCATGATGCCCCTTCTTCAAGGTTTAGTGGGATCTTAACCTCGAGTGGGCTGTCCTGCCTCCGGGCATGATTGAAGCAGCGACACCGGACGTTGTTGTGGCCACCGCGATATTTCCCTGTCCACGAACCCTGGCGAGCAGTGCCCTGTAAAGGTATGTCTTCCTGGTGCCTCCCGGACCATCGATGAAGAATACGCCCCCTTCGTCACCATCAACAGCTTCTAGTATTTCGTCGTAGGCAAGCCTCTGCTCAGGGTTTAGTAAGGCCTCCAGAGAAGTGTCTTCCTCGTCAACCTTGATGTTGGTTTCCTCGATTACCCCCTAGCCTCACCCCCAATGTAGTCATACGTCTCGTCAATGTCCGGAAGAGGGAACGACTTTATGTCTTTGCCCATGGATTGTAGCATGCCCCTGATATCAAGCAAAACCATTTGCTCCACCGCCTTTGGACACGTGTGTTGTCACCGGTAGTCGTCTGACATCGCCTCAAGGTGTCGATCCCAAAAACCGCGCACATCGCCAGGCTCACAAAATACCAAGATCGTTGCGAAGAGCCTCCTGAGTGAGGCTGGCATGGCGAACTGCTCCGATTCAATTCCAAAACCCCTCCGAGTGAAGGCCCGATTACATTTATTAGGGCTATGGGGAGATGCTATTCATGCATGCCCCAATTATCCAGCTCTAATTGATGGTTACAACTTACAACTGACATGCAAACATGCACGGTGCTTAGAGCATCTCTGACCGGCGCCCTCGATAATTTGTCGGACACTCTCGAAATAGTGTCTGTAGCTGCATGAGCGAGGAATCACGCCAATGCATGCACAAAGAAAGTGGGCCTGGTCGATGCTTCGCCTTCTCACACTAATCACACAATTACATGAAGTTTATAGGAGAAAATCATGTGACTATCGGCTTCAGTGTTGGATCTCAAATTTTCACTCTCCCCGTCGCTGCTCGCAGGAGTGGCACTAATACGCCGTCTATACATCGAAATGGAGGTACTTCTCAAATAAACTCGAGACGGTTCTATTTCAATCTAATTTGAATCCAAATATTTATAACAATATGGGCTAAGTAATATATATTTATGTCACCATTCAGAATATTTTAGAAAATCTCGCAACAAATTAAAATCTCGCTATTAATCACGTTAACATTAATACTAATTACAATATTTAGGAGACCTATATCATTCATCCGGTGGACCTTGTATTACTAATTAATGGGCCATATTTTGTTCATTACTATTTACCTAAACATATTCTGATGAATCATTAATCAGGTGTACACTTACTATTAGTTGTCGACAGATCTTCACAGTCGTCCACATCATTCAGTAGTGTACAAAATTTCTCTCGATTTTATCTTTCTTCCTTCAAGTATATTATCATCAATTAACGGTCAACCTCTATATTTTGTGTATATTGACCTAATAAGTAATAACCCACATTAATGTGTAGCGATGACCCGTCTACGTATAAAATTTATTTCTTTTGGAAGGGATTGATATCACGTATAAAACTGACCAACTTGGATCCACTGATGTAGATAATAAATACTCAATCTATTCCAAAATATAAGACTTTCTACCCTTTTTAATTTTGTCCTAATTTATAGGTATGTAGACATGTTTTTAGTGTGTTGATTCAGTTATTTAGAAACGAATCAAGATAAAAACAGAAAAGCTAGAAATATTATATTTAGAAACGGAGGGAGTAGATCCAAAAATATATAGAGGTGCCCACGCATTTATGTATGAGAGAATAGTACATCCGAGCATACGCATACGGATTGAGCACACAGCTAATATATAGCACAAACACAGCATACTTTTTCCATAAAAGGCGGACAGTTGTAGAACTGGATCCCGGATGCAGAATAATAAGTCCATAGATTTGGTTAGTATAGTTAGCTGTGGTTGTTAGCAACCGCATGATATCAATCCGTAACAAATTTGTATCATCTTCTACCTCAAGGCAAGCTACTGCTGCCCTATATATAAAGAGATCATCGGTGTCACCGCAGCCTAAACGAATATCATCTACTCCCTATTTCTACCCCGAGCCTAAAACAAAAACCCGTCGGCAACCCGCACCGACCAAGCAGAGGCAGAGCGCGCCGCGGCCGACACACCCCCACGGGTCCGGCACGTCCGTCTCAGAGCAGAACGGGCCGCCCACGCCGCTTCCGCTTTCGTTGGCGCCACTGCCGCATCCTGCCGCAGCCAAGGCCCCCAGTTTCAGGCGAGTGAGTCCTACTCTACTCCCCCAGTTTCCCGTCGAAAAAGACGAGCTTTCCTTTTCTCGAGCAGCCCTCCTCGATAAAACAGCAGCAGAGACTGACTGTGCGAGCGGCTATCGAGGGAATCAAGGAGGAGAATGACGTCGGAGTCCGCACCGTTCTTCGTCTCGGGCGCTGGAGGAGGCAAGGGCGGCGCCGCGGCGAGGCCGCACACGCACGGGCACGTCGTGCTGGCGGGGCGCGTCCACGACGCGCTCGTCTTCGCGGCGGGCGCCGTGGTGGCGGTGCTCGTGCTCCTAGGGACCGCCTCCTTCTTCTCGCCCGTTCCCGTGCCCAACCTCGTCGCCTCCCGCTCCCCCGCGGTCTCCGTCTCGTCGCGCGCCGTCGCCCCGGGCCGCACGTTCTACGACGACCCGGACCTGTCCTACGCCGTCGGCCGCCAGCGCCTCACCGGCTGGGACGAGAAGCGCGCGCGGTGGCTGCGCCTGCACTACCCGCGCGGGCTCAACGCCAGCGGCGGCGGGGCGGAGCGCGTCGTCATGGTGTCCGGCTCGCAGTCCCGCCCTGCAAGGGCGCCGGGGGCGACAACCTGCTGCTGCGCTTTCTCAAGAACAAGGTCGACTACTGCCGCCTCCACCCCGGGGTCGAGCTATTCTACAACACGGCGCTCCTCCAGCCGGAGATGCGCGCCTACTGGGCCAAGATCCCCGTCGTGCGCGCCACCATGCTCGCCCACCCGGAGGCGGAGTGGGTCTGGTGGCTCGACGCCGACGCCGTGCTCACCGACATGGACTTCTCGCTCCCGCTCCACAGGTACAGGGACCACAACCTCGTCTTCTACGGCTGGGACAGGGAGGTCTACGGCGCCAGGTCCTGGGTCGGCCTCAACGCCGGCGTCTTCCTCATCCGCAACTGCCAGTGGTCGCTCGACTTCATGGACGCCTGGGAGCGCATGGGCCCGGCCTCGCCGGAGTACGCCCACTGGGGAGAGGTGCTCCAGGACACGCTCAAGGGCAAGGCCGACAACGAGTCAGACGACCAGTCAGCGCTCGTCTACCTGCTCCTCAACAATCGGAGCAAGTGGGGGGCCAAGACCTATCTCCACAATGACTACTACTTCCAGGGGTACTGGGCGGAGATCGTTGATCGGCTCGACGGCATCGCCACGCGGTACCTGGCGGCGGAGCGGCGCGCGCCAGCGGTCCGCCGGAGGCACGCCGAGGGGGAGCACGCGCGGTACGCGGCGCTGAGGAACGCGGCCGTTAGAAAAAGCGTCCCAGGGCCGGCGGGCGGCGGCCAGACCGGGTGGCGGCGCCCGTTCGTGACGCACTTCACAGGGTGCCAGCCCTGCGGCGGCAAGCCCAACGAGATTTACTCCAACGAGAGCTGCGCCGACGGGATGCGCCGCGCGCTCACCTTCGCCGACGACCAGGTGCTCCGGCCTACGGGTTCCGACACGACGGCCCGCTTAGCGACGACGTGCGCCCGCTCCCTTTCGGCTACCCGGGCGCGCGGCAGCCGGCGCGCGCGTAGTGCTCACAGCAAATCGACGGTGATGTCAATGTGGTGTAGTAAAAAGATTTGATCCATAGATGTAGCTCGATCTCAACGTCGAAAGAAGTCCATATAACCCCCACAAGTTTCAGACTATGGACAAACCCCCACAAGTTTCAGACTATGGACGGAGAACCCCCTCAACTTTAAACTAGCACACTTAACCCCCACAAGTTTGCAAAACCATTCAGTTGACCCCCTAGGCTGTTTTCCGAGCGGTTTTGCTGACATGCGCCTTCAGACTCTTGTAATACCAGACCGCTCTGTCCCGGATGCCATCCTTCTCGGCGATGCAGACCAGCACCCGCTGCCGCCGGCCGCCTCCGAGAACGGGTTGGACAGCAGGTCCTCGAGCACCAGCGCGCCCGGGTATTGGTACCGCCAGAGTGCGTCCGCCTTGGCCTTCTCTGCCTTCACCGTCGTGTCCTCCTTGCCGATGTGCCAGGGGCGCAACATCTAGTTGCAGAGATGCAGGGAGCTGAGGATCCTCCACCGTCGTGCGCTTTGGACCTCTGTTCCCTAGTGCAGTGCAGCCCAAGAGCAGCAGTGTATTGTAGCCTCCCTTTCTCTCAGCGATCAAAGACCTGTAGCTCTGCCTCGCCCTGAGAACCAGCCACGACGACGTCGGGCAACGCCACCTCCGGCACATACTTTGTTTCCACCATGACCATCTCGCGTGCCCACGCCCATGTTCGGCATCGCTGCACCCTGATGATCTGAACCGCCGATGAGCTCGCCACCATGAGCTGCGTGCTGTCCCTTGTCTGCGGCGGCAGCATGCGACACCGCGCCGAGACGGCGAGACCCATGAGCCTTGCCTGTTCCGGCTGAGTGGCACAAATACGTACGTAGACAAAGCAAGCATACATGTTGATCGATCCTAGCTAGCTAGCTAGCTGAACTCACGTAGTATCAACACAGGGGAAAACGAGATCGGCCTGATGTCCTGCAGCCTAAGCTTTCCCTTCGCGTCAGCTTGAACGCACCTAAGAGCAGGCCATCGTGGCATGACATGCCGCCCCCGTGGCGCCGAGGTGACGCTGCAGCTTCCGCAACTGACATGGAAGTTCCAGCAGCTCAGAGCAGGCCATCGTGGCATGACATGCCGCCCGTGGCGCCGAGGTGGCGCTGCAGCTTCCGCAACTGACATGTCACATGGGAGTTCCAGCTGCGTTGTGGAGGTGCTGGCCCAAAACCAGCATCCACGTCAGCAAAACCAGCGTGCAAAACAGCTATCAGAGGGGTCAGGGGGTCAATTGAATGGTTTTGCAAACTTGTGGGGGTTAAGTGTGCTAGTTTAAAGTTGAGGGGGTTCTCCGTCCAAAGTCTGAAACTTGTGGGGGTCATGTAGACTTCTTTCTCTCAACGTCTTACCATCGAGAGAGATTTGAGCTTCATTTGCGTCATTTTAGCTTGGATTTGTCCTGCTCCTCACAGCAAATCGAGAGTACTAGCCAGAGCGGTGCGCGGCGTCACGCCGCGCCTGTCAAGCTAATAGCGATGCCTGCAAGGAGACGAGTGTTTCCATCGTTGGGCTGTGGCGCTTGGAAGAAATATTGGTGCATGAGAACAACCAGATGGAATATGGTGAAATTATTATATCGTTTATTAAACTTCCCGGTTGAAACAGAGCGCCAGAGCAAGCAAACTGCATTCAGCTGAAAACACAATATTCCTTTGGTTACCATAGGCTGAACAGGATTACAGAGTACGACGTTGTTTAAACGCAACAGCAGACGTAGATTGTTCTTGGTATAAAACGTAACATATTTTGATGACCAGATGCTATGCAGCTTGGCTGCCTTTTTTTGAGTCGGAGACATCAGTGCTCCTCCCGTCGCCTTCATCGTGAGATAGTACGGTTCCAACGTTGCAGGGCTGCATCTGCTCAGACTCATGGTCCCAAAGGGTCTACAGATCGGCATCGCCGGAGGAGGGAATAGATGGCTTGGTATCGACGTCGGAAGAAAGGCCTCCACGGCTTCACGGCGTCGCCGTCAGATCGATCTACCTCCAAGCAATAAAAGGGTACCGTTAAACAATGTAAAGTGAAGAACAAAATGTGGCGCATCAAAAGAAGAATCAAACGGAAAAATTGAATTTTCAAGTGACAGACGATATCCATCTCAATCAATAATAAGGGCTAACTGCATTATTTTCCGAGGTTGGTTCATCTTTAAACCGCTTAGCTTCCTAATTAAACCGAGACTAAATCAGAATATTTAAAAAATGCAATACTCAACAGAACATGAATGAATTGAACTTAAACGTACGGCATACAAAAAACCTAACTGTCAGATGTACTACGACCGGACACAAGGGGCGTGAGCATACAAATTGGCCGGGATGTCATCTTCCATACAAAACCAATCTTTCCACGGAAAGAATAAATCAAAAACCATGGTATCATGATCCACGGGCCATGAGTGGAAACATGGGTTGGATAAAAACAATAATAGAAATGAGCTGGTTGTCAAATAACAGCACTACATTTTACGGAAAATACCTTGGATTTGCTGTTGCATTTGGGCTCCAATGCCTAGGACTAATATATCCATCGCCCCGGAGCTAAGTTTTCTTCCAACATCCTTTGCATCATAGGATTACGTACTGCCTGCTATTAGTCAATATGTAATAAGCATGCTAAGTATGACCTGCAATATGTAACAAACTGATCAAATTGGAAAGTCATGTGCAACTATGTGGACATCACAGCAGCTCGCATTGATATCATAAGGCATCTCAGTCAAAGTAACAGCAATGGATGGCTCGTAATTGCCATTACCAGACACTTGGAAAAAGAATGGCCATAATACCGATGTTTGTTCATTCTAGAGTGAATGGGTGCAAAATTGAGGTGCATGATATCTGAAGCCCACTTTTAGAATGAATTCTACCACCTCCAGAATGATCGATGAGTTTATCAGAAGGTAGCTCAGCTAAGAAGTCACTGTTTGTCTGCACATTAAATAAAGCTATCAGCATGGAAAGCTAAGAAAAGAAAGCATAGCCGGATCGAAGAATAAGCAACGAAGGCACATTGTAGTAACCCGGAATGCATTAACCATGTATAATAGGTTCTCTGGTATCACAGACTTATGATCTGATGTAAAATACCACAGTTAGTAATAATGCAGAATCTTTAAACGAAATATTTAAGCAAACCTAAATGGTCCCTTGTTCATTTAGCTATCAATAGCATTCATATTTTTTGAATAACAGGAGCATATCACTTTAAGTACGGACAATTATTAGCCAAAATACAGCACTTATTCGTCTCCCAAATTTGTTAATAACATACAGGTAAACATATTAGATCTTTTTTCGCAAAAAAACATATTTTGACATCTAACTGATAAGAACATAGAAACAAACTGGCCACAAAATTAATTTGCAAATTACCTTAGACGAATTCTCCTCTTTTGAGATCCCATATCAACTGTAGAATTGCAAGCTGAACTGGCATTCGCTGTAGACAAAATTGGTCCAATAGAAAGCCGACTACTAATCAATCAGAATCGCCAGCGG
Organism: Poa pratensis; assembly: GCA_947311845.1. Classification (NCBI taxonomy): domain Eukaryota; kingdom Viridiplantae; phylum Streptophyta; class Magnoliopsida; order Poales; family Poaceae; genus Poa; species Poa pratensis. The sequence continues at coordinate 21,845,174 of CAMZMU010000065.1, forward strand.
AATTGACTGATAGCACGAAATAAGAGAACCACCATCCCACCAAAAGTATCGCTGGATGTACATCTTCCAATAGAAGCCGGGGGGGGGGGGGGGTGCGCAACTCACATATCGAACCAGAGGAGCCATGGTATCAATCAACTGCATATGTATCAGACAAACATCAATTAATCAATTGGCAATGCATAATCAAAATTAAACCCTTAACACAGGAATCACATAACAGCCGAAGAAAAAAATTCACACAGAAACTAATCTTCACTTGAACATGAAGAACCACGTAGCAGCAGAACGAAGAAAGCGAGAAGAGCCGAACGCAAACGGATAAGCACGCAGCAGGGAACAGCCGCACCTTCTCCAATGGAGCTGACACTAAAGAGTTCTTTGGTGATTCAATTGAAAGGTGGAAACTCATTCTTGAACTGAATTCTTGCACCTAGCTAACAAAGGATGACAACTATGAACAAAACCTGCTTGAGAGTAATTTTTGCAGCCACTTTGGCTTTATAAGGGAAACAATTACCCTTCTCTAATTTTGAACTAATGATGCATCAATAGACCATGCAAATAGCACGACACGAACACTACTATTATACTGCCACTTTGAGGAACTACAGATCATCAAAAAAAATGGCAGGGAACATCACCAAATAATTCTATTGGCATGTAAACAAAAATAAGTTAAAGATGAAACAGGTCCTAGTTTTGCAGCATCTCAGAATCTCAATCATAATAGAGAAACTAATGAGAGTATTTGGAAGAGATTGGTGTCACAGTTTCTGAACATACACATGTAACTTTTCGGTAAAAATCCAAGCCTTCATAATGGTGATTGCTGAAAAGCGAATTTCATGCGTCTCCAAATCAATAACGTATGAGAAGAATGCTCCCGACTCGTCACTCCCACTCTCTGCATTTTCTTGCCCAAATCATCTCCCAAGGGGTCTATTCTTCCAGAAATCCCATGTTCATGTATAAACTGACATAATATAAACTAAATCGCCAACTTGAACTATCTGTAGACTGGAACTGAAGCTAGAGAGAGAGCATATCTGGATGCGTGGCCGTACTCCACATCATCTACCTCGTCGTCACATCTGAAATACCCTGTTCACGAAACAAAAACCCCTAAAATTGACAGAAGAACATGAATAGAGAAAGAAAATCACATGAAAGAAAAAGAAAAATCCGACAGTGGAGGTCGAGCTCACCTGCCGTCGCGGCCGTCTCCATCTTCGTCGGCCTCCCCTCTCCGATTCCAATCGGCGTGTTCTCCGTGGAGGTGCAGCAGGCCGCCCCGCTCCGCACCCGTCAAGAGCCGGTCGGGCCGGCCGGAGCGATAGAGCGAGGTCGGCCACGGTGGCGCTGCTGTGGAGGGCGGGAACAGAGGGCGGCGTCGCGCGGCCACGCGAGCTCGGTCGCCGTGGTCCACGGCCGAGAGAAAGAAACATTGTTCAGGGGTAGAGGCGCTGGCGGACGCGCGGATGGCCGGGGCGGAGGAGCTCGCCCACGGTGGCCCTGTCGTGGAGGATATCGGCGCAGACGGATGGGAGGAGGACGGAGCAGCCGACTCGGGAAACGGATAGCCGGTCGGAGCGGCGGCCAAAGATGGGGAGCAGGAGGGCAGCAGGTCGGGTCGGCGGCGCAATGCGCTATGGCAGGAAGAGGTGGCGGTGAGGGAGCAGGACGGGATCAGGTCGGGAGAGAAGAGATCGACGCGGTCAAAGCGGTGGGTGGGCCAGGCAAAACCTCTCCAGATATTTCTTCCGCCTATGCCGTCTGTGCGTACGAACCGCTCTGACCGAAATTAATCAGAAGCTTTGCTCTTTGTCTTATCCGCGACCAGCGCGGGCGGACCCAATGGGGTCAGCACATCTCAGGTGAAAGCAATCAAAAAAGTTTCTGATTAATTTCACTCAAAAAAAGGACATCGAAGCTGTGATTCTATTCTCAAGATCGGTTTTAAGGTCCGGTAATTGTGACCATTTTAATTTTGTGTTCATGTTTGATATTCTTTCGGTAAATTGAGTCTTTCAGTGAGTAGAGTCTTTGTTCTTTCAGTGAGTAGAGTCTTTCTGTAGAATGCAGCTTGAAACTATCGATATGTATTTAGCATGGACCCTTTATCCAGGAGTATTAGTGTTTGCTGAAATAGATTCTATAATCAAAAGAAGTGTTTCTTAACTAGCAGGCAGGATTACCATATTAAGTGCAGGAGCACAAACTGGGCAATAAATCATTGATAAGAACCTGAAGGATGCCTCGCCTTGTCACCATAATGTCCAATTAAGCACTGTCTTTTCCTTTTTCTGAAAAATTATCACGAATTGATCAAGCATAAAAAGAAAAGTGATCAAGCTTGAAACTGAAACTTGCTTTTTCATAATAAGTTATCATACATTGTGTATTTTTGCTGCAATTAAGAAATGGTTGTTCTGAAAATTATAACTCACTATTCATTTCAATTTAAAAGGGACACGTGTAGATATTAGTTTTTTCCTCCTTTTTTTCTCTGCCACTTGTTCCAATTATATTTTTATATTAAAACGTCTCCAATGTCTATTATTGTTATTTTCAGGATTTTTGAAACTGACAATCAAGTAGTAGCTGATGGTGGCAGTTTGCCGAACACTCATTTTGCAGAAAAGCTGGAGAAGTTGGGGGTGTTTAATAGTTTACTCATGAACTAGTCGTTTTAGAGAAATGTGAGGAAGTTGTTTGAATGTTTAGTTTGATATGCTAGTTATTTGTACTCGGTACTATTTAAGTTTCAATCGATCTATAGCTACCGTTAAGTATATGAAAAACAAATCAGGTATTGTGACGAGAAGATCAGTATGCAGTCTGAACTCTTTTGAAATAGTTAGAGTGATTAATTTCTCTCGATGAGCTGAACTGGATACCTATTCCAGTGACTAATCCTTTATATAACCACTTAATATGCTAGCACACGCTGTAGTAGCTATATAATCCCGAAACTGTGAGGATGGTTGGCAACCTACCGACTTTGTATTGCAGCTAGTAGAAAGTACTATATGCTGCCAATTGCTATGTGAACTGCGAGACGTGCGTCTTGGTGATCTGATCAACAATGGCCTTGGGTGGCAGCGGCATGGGGTGAACCGTGCCGAAGAGGCAAACAACATGAACTTCCGCCCTATTGAAATAATCAGCAGTTTTTACATCAATTTAATTCAAGTATAGAAAACGAAGCAAGAACACGCTTTTTGATAATGGACATTTATTACTCAAAGTATCAGTGTATTACACTCATCATCTGCATAGTACGCTTAAGAAACTAGAGGGCCAATCCGGAGATCACGCTGCCGGCCATATGGGATAAAAATATCACTCATTGCAGTCTTCAATTCGTGGTTGTAGAGACGATACAAACTAAGCATGTGTGTTCGCCGATAGACGACCCGTGCAAGAGAGAATTTTTTATCAATATAAATCTTGTAGTTTTACGTAGCCAAAACGATCATATTACGGTAAGCGCTCCCACCCTAAGAAGTACTTGATACTCTGATCAATACCACGTAAGTAGCCAGCTATCAAAAACATTAGCTCTACTCCGTGCAGGATTCAAATTGGACGTTGCTTGGATGGCTGATAATATAGAACCGGTGAACTTGCACCGGAAAAAAAGCAATATTTGTACTTCCATACCAGTTTGAATTTTCCAAATACAGAATACAACACGCATCTCCAATCAATGCGTGGCTGAGATTTTGTTCTTGCTTAGAACCATGTCGGCATGCCCACAAAAAGTCACGGTTGGTGGGCTAAGGTCAGAACTCAGAAGAGGGAAGGCCGATGACCAGCAGAGACAAATCATCTCGTTATCTGGGGATTTTCAGAAAGAGTCGAAACCGGCACATGTGGTTGCAAGTTTAATCAGATCGGACCTGGAGGCTGGAGCTCGCTTGCACGGGCCAGAGCTGGGCTGTAGCTTCGGTTTTCTTTGTTCCTGTGTGGGTGTGGGTGTGGGTGTGTTTAACTGGTTGTTCTTGTGCCAGTCTTCTCTGAATCTCTGTGCTTGGATTTTCCCCCCCCTTCCTTGTTGTTTCCCGTAAAAAAAAGTCATATGCGCAGCTCATGTTCCACGAAAAGTCCCTGGTTCCCGTAATAAAAATGACGAAGCCTGCAAGACATACCAAATCAGAATCAGAAAGCCTGCCATGTACGCGACCAAGCCGCTGTCTCTCTTCAAGAGCCACCCGGAGGCGGCCGCCCAGCCGCCGCCGGAGGGCCGGAACTCAGGCTACCTCGTCGTGAAGGGCGACGAGGACGGGGAGGCGGACGAGACGTGCTGCTGGGGGGAGTGCGGCGGGACGCGCGTGCGCGACCTCCCGTTCCCGCAGGACCGCGTGCTCACGCTCCGCTACTCAACGGGCGGGAAGCACAGCACAACGTACACCGATTGCGTTGTGTTCGCCCGTCCCCGACCAGCCCATCGCCTCCAACCGCTACTACGCCGTCGTCGCCAAAGGCACACGCAAGGGGCTCGTCAGGACCTGCTCCGGGGAGGAGGACATGACCCGTGCTGCTTCTCCCGCTGCATCAGCGACGTGAGGCCACGCCCGTTCGACCCGGCCAACGTCTACCAGCAGATCGAGGTCGTCCAGCGCCGTCGTGGGCGGTTCACGGCCAGGGCCGTCGCGCCCGACGGCTTCCCGCCCTACCTCTACCGCCAGAAGTACTGGCGCGTCTACGCCTCCAAGGCCAAGAACCACTTCGACCTCGGCGACGCGCCCGGCATCAACGAGGCGCTCCGGTCGCACCAGCTCGCCGATGCCACCCTCCCCACGGCGACGCCGATGCCAACAACGGCTGTAGGGAAATGGTACTGCCCGTTCTATCTCGTCAAGGAAGAGGGCGTGTCCCCGTCGGAGCAGATGGGTCATGGCACGTTCTACGAGGTGGCGCTCGAGCAGCGCTGGGAACCGATCCGCGACGGATCGAGGATGAACATCACGAGGGTGCTCGTCAGCGGGAACGTGGAGGCGAGACAGGAGGTGTCGGGCGGGGCCGAGAGGCAAGGCGATGGGTACGTGTGGTTCAGGGCGGCGGCCGGGCAGAGCGTGGGGGTGTGCGCGAGCGTGTGTGAGAGGATGCGGTGGGAGGAGTACAGGGGCGGTTGGGTCGACGAGGTGGAGGAGGAGGCTGGGAAGGTGGCCGGCCGGTCGGTGCTGGTGGAGAGGTTCGTGGTCAAGAGGATGGGTGGCAGCGTCGTGGTGGCCTTTGACTTCGTGCACCTCAACAAGGTCAGAGGAAAACAAGCGTGACGGAATGTTCCGCTGGTATTGTGTGATAGTAGTAGTACCTATTTTCCTAAAGATTTTTCGATGCTCAGCAAACAAAAACAATTTTCAGATGTGGGGTTTGTTATTCGACACATTTTCAGAATTTCTTGTTATTTTGAATAGTAATTTGTCTGTAAATTAAGATTGTGTACTTCTATACAAAACCAAGGTTGGAAAAATCGCTAGGCGTAAGCGCACTAGGCGCGTCCTAGGCGGGCGTACAATTGTCCCTAATGTTCGTGCTAATGGTTCAGGTTTCTGAATACTAATCGATGTGGGTGTCTAATTGATTAAGAAACTGATGGTGGTATCCTTCTGAACTCTCATTTTGGGGAAAATCTGGAGAAGTCTTGATTTGACGGAGCTTTGCGATCATCTTACCTTATGTTGTCTTGAGGGGGAAATCTGGGAGATTATTTAGATTTTAGACTCTCGGTTCACAGTAGAACGCTCATGTTAAATTGGTAAGTTAATCAGCATGTAACGGCCTTCACAGAACATCGTGTTTGCCGTGTTTGCTAGCTACAGATGCATTTTCAGGGAAAGATTGATGCTGCGTGGACATGTTTACTCTATTAGAAATCTTACTTTAAGGATCTCTGCGTATCACATCCATGCTGCATTGACGATTTGTTCAAGTGCTCCTATTCGTTGTCCTGACTAATACAGTATACTTTCGTGCCAGTTGATGGTATAATGCTCATGTAACTGTTTAGTTAAGTAAGAATGTAATATCCTGAATTTCTAATAGGTTTATTAATTTGATTAAAATGAAATAAGCTTTTGTGTTTAAATTAGTTGTTAATTTGTGCATGCAATAGAAAAGAAGGAGTTGATTGGCTTGACTTGCTTGTGCATTTTCGCTAGCTAGTAGCACTAGTACGTTTGCATCCATGCATGCATTCAATGGTACAGTAGCCACTAGCCAGGTTGCTTCTTCGTACGTGCATGCATAAACGATCCGCGACATGACGTAAGAGCATATGTTAGCAAGGTCGTACGTGGACTTTTGCTTGCCGGCAGCCTATGTTTAAGTGCCACGTATCCTCAGGCTGCTCGTTGACTCAGACAGGATGTCGGCAGATATTTTCAGTTCAACGCTTAAGCGGCAAGCGGTAGCCGGTAAGCTGAGATATTTAGCAATCGACCGGCGCTGTGAGATGGATATACGCTGCCGGAATACGGAGAGAGGAGTCTTTTTTTTTTTTTTTTGAACAACGGAGAGAGGAGTCGAGAGCTGATTAGCTGGAGATGCTGCTGACATTTGGAGCGGCCACCGGCTGGGAGCCCCTAGTATGTTGGAGAAGGCGACGGCGAGGAGAGCGGCAGAGCACGCTGGCGTGAGTTTGGCGGCGAGTGAAGGATCTGCTGCATCATCTAGCTATGCTGGTGGTGGTATTTCCTTTGGCCGACGCTGAGGATAAACTCGTACGAGATCGTATGTTGAGTAGTATCTGGAGCGGTCGATCATACCAGAGTTGATCGAGCGAGTATTAATCGAGGCAAGCTCTTCGTACCTCTCTCGTATATTTTGTAGAGTATACTTTGATTGAATATGCGTGATACCCTGAGTGGTACGAGCTATGTGTTGATATACGGGGCTAATGTGCTGGTGTCGTTACGGTGATCCATCACGTAGGAGCCACAGGTACGAGCCGGGCTTAGCACGTATTGTTGACATGCAAATGAACAGAATGATTTTATAAGTAAAACTTGGTGCTACGAAGGTGATCGTATTGTACCGGTCACAGTACAGGTATGGGACTGTCTGAGTTCTCCGTGAGGGACGGTCCTTGAATGGAAAGTGTCGGTGATGGATCCGTAGGAGCGACCGGCATGAGTGGGTCATGGTGTCCGGTGTCCGAGCGGGTAAAAGGGCTCTGCTCGTTCTGGAATCCTGGGCGAGGCTGTGCTGTCGGAGTACCCCTCTTAAGAGTGTAAAAGCGTGGATATTCACCCCTGTGATTCCCGGGTAGGGAAACTCACTTTCATGTGTGGCACCATGCTTTTTAACCTGATTAAGAATTTAACCACACAATGAATTACTGGTATTTTGAAACCTAGTGTATTTTACAAATTATATGAAAGTATATGAATTGTTTGCTGAGTATGACTTTTGTTGTACTCACACTTGCTTTCTCTGTTTTTATGTTATCAGAGTTCGCAGCGGAAGACGACGTTGTTTGAGGAGTAGGCCGGACCAGTGGGTGGGAACGACTAGAGAATTTATTTCTTATAAATGTAATAATCTTTTAAAATGAGTAAATGAGCTGTTGAGATCCACTATGCTGGTTTATCCTGCTTCTCTACGCCTTGCGCGTGTATAGGCTTTCGGGTCTATAGGCGTGTGGCGGCTGTCATTCTACCGAGCCAGGTCTCGGGGCGTGACAAAGAAATACTAAACCCCAATTTTACTTGCGTGCGTGATGATTAGATGTATGTTGTTCTTTTTTCGAAAAGGTAGTTAAACCTTGGACTTCGCATCAATCGATGCACAAAATTTTATTCCTTAGTCTGAACATTCAAAGTTCACAAATCATGGATCTCATAGGATGGTCAATTGGTTAGCCAATGGAAATAAAGAACATGGAGTGCCTATGCATCTTCACGGATCACATCGTATTTTCATAATATGCAAAACGGCCCCTTAGGTCTAAACAATTCAGGAGAGGCTCCTCCGCCCAACATAACTTGTTGTAGAAAAGACGCCACATGATTCTAATAATCGTCAAAAGGTACTCTAGCGATTGGAAATTGCTGAATGGCCTTAGATCGGCCTGGATTTTTATAAATATCTCCTTGAGTGATGAACCGGCTCAACAAGTAAGAACAAAGATGCGCACAGCCGCAACCACATCGTCACGAGACAAAATGATAGCAATAGACGAAATACTAGTCAATATGTAAAGCGCCTATGTCTAAGGTGGGCCAATCCAAACATCACGCGACCATCCTTGTTGGATAAAAATAGCCCTCGCTATTTTTTCCAGTCGTGCAGACACCTCCATAAAAAGGTCTCGATTTTCCACCCGTTGTAATGTGGAACACGAACGAAGAAAACTTGTGCACCGATAGAGTACCTACATGGGAGAAACATTTGTATCATTAAAAATCTTGTCATTTCTACGTAGCCACAACGACCATATTACGACTAAGCTCCCACCCGGCCTAATAATAGTTCGAAACTTGTGATCAATCCCATGTAACCAATTGTCAAAAATATTTGCAACAAATCTCGGTGGATACAAGTTAGAAACTATTTGGATGGCCGACCAAATAGAACGAGCAAACATGTCGCAGAAAGAATAAGTGTTTGATCGTCTCGTCATGTGGACAGAGAACATACTTTGTACTTCCATGCCAGTTGTGTTTAACAAGGTTATCTGTTAAAATGACATTTTTACGAATATACCACGTAAAGATTTTAAGTTTTATCGGTCTTTTCACCTTTCAGATTTATCTTATTATCAACTGACATATCGGAATGGAACAACGCCCTGTACATGGATTCACCCAAGAACTTTCCTTTCCCCAGAAGATTCCAACGGAATTCATCGGATCCTTGCGACAACTGGACCAAAGCCTGGCGCCCTAGTAGGGCATTCCATGACATAAGCCTGAGTCCAAATAAATCTCGCCTGAACGTCACGTTCGGAGATGAAAACTGCATAACCGTGGCTATGATATCACCTTTATGACGTACAATATTGTATAGAGCTGGATATTGTTCTCGAAGAGTGGTATTTCCTAACCATCTATCCTCACAAAATCTAATCTTGATCCATCCTTAATTTTAAATACGCCAAAGCGAAAGAAGTGTTTCTTCATCGCCATTAGGCCTGCCCAAAAGTGATAATCACCAGGTTTCAGTAGACCTCAGATAACGCACTAGCTTGTGCCAATGTACTTTCTTTTAAGAGTGTTTGCCACACACCAAACCCAGTAAGTAACTTTAAAAGACACTTACCAAGGAGGGCTGTATTTTTTTACCTGTAGGTCATGAATACCCAACCCTCCCTGATCTTTGGGGCGGCAAACATTGTTCCATTTAGCCAGTCGGTATTTCTTTTTCTCGTTATCTCATTGCCAAGAAGAATCTTGATCTTAAATAATCCAATCTTTGTAAGACTCCTTAGGGAAGCTGGAAGAAAGATATCATAGAAAGCACCATATTGCTTACGATTGAATTTATGAGAACCAATCTTCCACCCAGAGATAGTGATTTTCCTTTCCAACTACTCAGCCGTGCTTGCAGACGTTCCTCGACATGTTTCCGTTCCACTTTAGTCAACCTGCTATAATGTATTGGTATACCAAAATACCTAATAGGAAATTGACCTTGCATTCCTCGACATGCATCCAAATAATTCGGTAAGAAACTACTGAGCAACCTTAAAAGTTAACTAAGCTAGCTTTTCTATGAGCCGTCATACACACATGGCAGAGATGAGCGAGGGTGTCGATTAGAGCTAGTGCGTGTTGTGAGATACCAGCTCGGCTATGGGGTTGGTCGACCTTGCTCATGGGTAACTCAATTCCAGCTCCATTGACCAAAATCCTATTTAAGATTGACCCACATTACCCATCAGTCTCAATTTTTTTGGGCTGGGTCAGTGATCCAGCGACCCAGCGGGCCGGCCTTAGTATCTGATTGTTTCTTCTTTTGTTAAAAGGCAACGGACTTATTCTCTTTTTTTAATAGTTTTCTTAAGACCTAGTTTAATAGGGGAATAATTTGATCCCAAGGGGGTTGGATATGTGAAGGGATTTGGTGAAATCCTTTTTTTCACTCATGCTATCTCAATATATTAGTATGGTGTAGTATTTTCAATCTACACAAAAATGAGGCGGTTTATACGGCTATCTTGATATTATTCTATCTAAAACCAATTTCGGTAAACATATTATTGGGGATTTTTCAGAATTCAGAATGATCCGTAAAATATACTCCAAATAGGTTAGAAGTAAACTAGGCATAAAAGAAGTCAACAAAGAGGTGTAAGCTCAAACACGGAGAGAAAGTTAAGCGGCCCAGCACCGAACGCTGAATTCTTTTGGCGGGAAAACGATGACGTCATAGGCACAACCAATGAGAAACAGCTGTTCAAACCTTCAGCCATTCGTTGGTCTCTGCGGATCATACAACTATTCCTCACTGCGACACAATGGACCGGTGTCAATGACGTGTGGGCCTGAGAGCTCTCTCACCCGGTGACAAAGTCACACGCTACTTTTCTCCTGCAACACCCCTGATGAGAGCAGATTGTTCTTTGGTGTGGGCCTGGTGTCTGGCTGCGTACACCGAGTCTACGTGAACCGGGACTAGAACACTCTGCTCCTGGAGTGTGCACCGAATCCACTCCAAAAGAAATTCCCCGATACAGTCTGATGTCTGCACGCCCATCTCCAGGAAAGGCAATGGCTCTCCGCCGCCTTCTCCTAGGTCTCTCCGCTACCGTCGCCGGCGGCTTCCGCCGCTCCCTCGCCACCGCCCCCTCCCATCCCCCGTGGGCTATGGTGGACCGCGCCGCGAAGGTCTTCGGAGCGCCGAGCGTGGACGTCCGCCTCACCGAGCCACCGCAAGTCTCCGAAATACGCGTCCCGGAGCACCTCATCGAGACCAAAGGCAGCACCGACCCCGCCAGCGGCGTCCCGCAGTCGCTCGGCGTCGGCGGCGGCCTGCCCGCCGCGAGCGACGACGGCCTCCTCTACCTCGCCTACCTAGACCTGCGCTGCACGGCCCCCACCGGCCTCGACCCCGCCGACCTCCCCAGCGTCACACGCTTCGTCTGCAACCCCGTCACCCGCGAGATGTCCCGCCTCCCGCCTCCATCTGCAGCCCTATGGGCGACATCCTGTGCAGCCGCAACATGGGCCCTCCTCACCCAAGCCGATCGCGGCCACGGCCCGCCTGACAGGTTCGCCCTCGCCGTGCTGCAGGGGAACATGATGATCCGGTTTCTGTCGGAAACAGAGGAGTGGGGAATCGTGGAGGCCTCCCCGTACCGGCTCCCACTTGCGCGGCGGATGGTGATAGACCAGGAGCCACTGGCATTCCGCGGTCGCCTGTGGTGGGTCGACCTAACCTGCGGCGCAATCTCCGCCGACCCGTTCAGCGACCGGCCAGAGCTCTCCTTCATCAGGCCGCCGGGCCGCAGCATGCAGCCGGCATGCGCGCAGGAGGAAGCGCCCGCCATGTACCGGCGCGTGGGTGTCAGGCAGGGCGGAGCCAGGATTTGAACTTAGGGGGGGGGGGGGGCGAGTGATGAAAACTTAATATCAAGCATAGTGACATCAAAAATAAGCGATGCTTGATGTCGTCCAAAGTCGGCTAAGAACACCTATTCATCTCTTTTCAGACATGGTGTACAAGGGCAGACCACTACGCCATAGCTAGATCAAGTATACGAAGGTAGGTATCTGAGTCTAAAACAAAGTTCAGTATCAACATATATTTAGGGGCAAGCTAACATGTATATAATATCACAAATGAATAATTGTCAAGAAAATTCTCATATGTTTGGCAAATCCTAAATTTTTAGTACTATTCAAGATCAAATCATTTGGAGGGAAATTCAATCTACTATATTGTTTCTAATCTTTTTTTGAACTAACGAATTATACCTAGACTAGTACTCGAACAAATTAGAAGAATTAGACCAGATTAGCACAGTGTACCTTGACTAATTCGGTGGTGAATTGGTGAGATGGTGGTGTGGACATACCATAAGCGGGCAGAAGATTTGTGGCCGCCTCCGTACTACTCGTCAATCAAAGTCCAACGCCGGCGCCCGGCGGCGGCAACAAGCGGCACGCCTCGCACCTGGAGATGGATCGATTTGATTAGGTTTTCTTGAGGCAACGATCTGATTCGGTGAGATCGGAAGTGGAAAGGATTAGCCTTCCAGGACATGTCATTTGGTTGTACGTAGGCACTTAGCAGATGGGCTGTTTTTCACTTGTTGGGCTTCAATTCGTGAATGGATGCTTGATCTTGGGCTTAAGTACTATCGTGTATTACCTGATTAGCTATAGCCATTAGCACGTACATACATCTTCTAATAGACTAGTAGACACCTATGTTAATTCTTGAGGGGGGCGATCGGTTGGGGGGGGGGGGGGGGGGGGGGGGGTTGGACCCCTGCTAGCACCCCTGGATCCGCCCCCGGTGTCAGCGAAGGCCGGCTTCGGTACGTCGAGGTCTCTCAAGAGAAATCGTTTCTTCTCAGCTCTTTTGTGTTCGACGACGACGACACCACTGGATGCTGCAGCACATGGTGGTGCTCAACGAGATCTGGGGGCCAGCATGTGGATACCCTTACAGATGAAGGGGACGGCAAGCATTGTGCTTATTGATCCACTTAATGCAAATGTCGTGTACCTTATGGTAATGTCGCAGATTGTCGTCGTGGACATGGAGAGTGAGGAGGTGATTGAGACTGTTCCGGATAGCGCCGACTCCTCCTGTATACCATGTGTTCTTCCACCGTGGCTTGTATCGAGCAGGATCCCTTCTAAGGTACTGACTTGCTCATTTTAATTGCTTCATTGCATAGTTCTGAGTGTTAGTTTCAGTTTTAGACACTGTTCAAAATATCTTCCGATATTCCGATAAATCGGCCGATTTATCGCTTCTCAGTGTCTGACCGATAAGTTAAATCGGCCGATAAATTGGCCGATATGCCGATAAATCAGCAGATATGCGATAAATCGGCCGATTTACCCTTATCTTGGGTCGACGATAAGCGATATCGCCAACATTGGTTTTAGATCTGCAATGCATAATATGCCTTGTACATCAGCGTCGATGTTGTCCTATAGACTTAATATTTTGTCTGTACATAACCAAATCAATCAAAATGACTAATACGCATGATTAGTACTAGCATTTTTATGCCATTTGTTCGGTAACAATTGGTGTGGCAAATAGAAGTTTTGGCGCAAAAGTCCTTTGGCTCTGGCCGTTCATAGAAAAATAAAAGCATATTTTGAGAAATGGTGAAATTGGAGAGGTGTATGAGAAATGGTGATGCATTGATTTATTTGCAGTTTTATTCTTAATCTCTTCTTGCGTTTAAAAAGGTGCAACTACTTGGGGGTGGAACTTCAAATTTCAATCCCAAACCTTCCCTCAATTCGAAACTTCCAACGTCTGGTCATTTCTTTATGTTGTCTCGGTTATGAAGAGTTCTTCATAACAGTGCCAGTGATTTAGCTTTTGTACATACTTTTTCGTCGTTATTTTGTTGTTGTTGCGTTCATGGTATAATTTTACTTTGATTGCTCGAATAGTTTTACTTTGGATCGAGCAGGATCCCTTCTGCAATGCTGCCAATGCATGATACCTTCTAGACCATGTTCGACAATTGTCCTACAGAATTAATATTCTGTCTGTACATAACCAAGCACTAAAAAAAGACCAATACACATAATCAATACCATTTTTATGCCATTTGTTCGGTAACAATTGGTGTGGCTTGCACAAAATTAGTCCTTTGGGCCTAGCAGTTCATAGAAAGACAAAAGCAAGTTTGAGAAATGGTGATGCATTGATTTATTTGCAGTTCTATTGTTATTCTCTTCTTGTGTTTAAAAAACTACTTGGGGGAAAGTCAAATCTCAATCCTAAACCTTCCTCAATTCGAAACTTCCAATGGTCATTCGTACATGTTGTCTCGGTTATAAAGAGTTCTTCATAAACCATATATATGATTGTGTCAGTGATTTAGTTTGAGTGCTCGAATAATGTTATCCTGGTCAATGCTGTGTAGATTCTCAGTTATGAACTGTACATATTTTCAGGGAGCTGCTCTTAAAATGGTGTCATGACTTCAAAACTGTCGTCTCTTGAATATTTGGGGTTTTCCATAGGAGAATGCTAATAGACCATGGTCAACTGATTTGACGGTTTGACGTAAACAACTCAATTAGTGACTATCTTATGCCCAAAGTAGCATCCTCCTCCTTGATATTTCCGTTGGGACACCCAAGAGGAAGGTATGATGTAGTTCAACAGCAAGTTTTCCCTCAGTATAAAACCAAGATTATCGAACCAGTAGGAGCAGTAGCACTTCAGAAGGTTGTCAACGGCGAATATGATGCGGGGCAACACCAGGGAATCCGGCGCTGACGTGGAACCTGCACACAACACAATCAAACTACTTTGCCCAACGAAACAGTGAGGTTGTCAATCTAACCGGCTTGCTGAAAACAAAGGATTAAACGTATGGTGTGGAAAACAGTATTAAATTGCAGAAAGTAAAAGAGAACAATTGTTTACAGTTGGTAGTTTAATCAATGTAAAAGAATGGACCGGGGTCCACAGTTCACTAGTGGTGTCTCTCCATAAAAATAAACGACACGTTGGGTAAACAAATTACATGGGCAATTGACAAAATAATGAGCGCATGACAAATTACATATATGACAAGTTGGCTACCATGATATTTAATTGGGCATTACGACAAATACATAGACCGTTATCCAACCGCATCTATGACTAATAATCCACCTTCAGGTTGACATCCGTGTTCCCGTCAGTATTAAGTTGCAAGCAACGGATAATCGCATTAAGCAATGTGCGTAAAGTAACAATACATATGACGTGGACTAGCATCGTTAGGTTATCCCTAGTAGCAGCAGCACATCCACAACCTTAGGCGTTGCTGTCACTCGCCCAGATTACTGGAGACTGAACCCACTATCTAGCATAAATACTCCCTCTTGGAGTTACAGCATCTACTTGGCCAAAGCATCTACTAGTAACGGAAAGCATGCAAATCATAAATAACATGTATCATAGATTAATAAACAACTTGATCATAGTATTCAATATTCATCGGATCCAGCAAACACAACATGCAGCATTACAATAAGATGATCTTGATCATGTTAGGCAGCTCACAAGATCTAAACATGATGGCACAAAGTGGAGAGAGACAACCATCTAGCTACTGCTATGGACCGTAGTCCAAGGATGAACTACTCCGCATCACTCTGGAGGCAGGCATGGTGATGTAGAGCCCTCGGTGATGATTCCCTCTCCGGCAGAGTGCCGGGAAGAGGTTCTGGACCCTCCCGAGATAGGGTTGACGACGGCGGCGCCTCTGGAACTTTTCGTGGAATATGACTCGGGTATTAGGGTTTTTGCGTCGGGGGGAATAAGTAGGCGAAAGGGCGGCGGCCGGAGAGCCCGAGGGGCCCACACCCCAGGGCGTGCGGGGGGGACCCGCGCCCTGGGTGCGTGTGGGGCCCTCCTGGCTCCTCTTCGTTGCTCCTTTGGACTTCATGTGTATTCTGATAAAATAGGTGCCTCGTGAATTTTCGTCCAATTCCGAGAATATTTCCTGACTAGCTTTTTGAATACAAAACAGCAGAAAACAGGAACTGGCACTGTGGCATCTTGTTAATAGGTTAGTCCCAAAAAATGTATATAAGTGACATAAAGTGGATGCAAAACATGTAACAATTGGTATATATCAGCATGCAACATCAAAAATTATAGATACGATTAAGACGTATCAGCATCCCCAAGTTTAATTCCTGCTCGTCCTCGAGTAGGTAAACGATAAACAATATAATTTTTGAGGTGACATGCTACCATCATCTTGATCATATAATATTGTAAGGCACATGTAAATGAATGAAGTGATCCAAGTCAATGGTCTATAGTTTGCTATCAAATAGATAATGAGTAAACAATTAAATCACACAAGCTAAACTTTTTCATGAATAGTACTTTGGAGACAATGTATCTACAGGTTCACATAAGAGTTAACTCATAAAGCAATAGATTCTAACAAAAGGTATTTAATCAATACAAGGGAAGATTTAAGTTTCAGCATTTGCTTCAACTTTCAACATATTTTCTCATGGATATTGTCAACACAAAGCGATATAATAAGTCCAATTATGTAGCATATAACAAATGTTGTAACAAAGTTGACACTAGTGTTTGCTTGTAGAAGATAAAAGAATAGGAAAACTGACTCAACATAAAAGTAAAGAAAGGCCCTTCGCAGAGGGAAGCAGGGATTAAATCATGTGCTAGAGCTTTTTAGTTTTTGAAATCATTATAGAGAGTAAAAATTAAATTTTGAGAGGTGTTGTTAATTGTCAACGAATGGTAGCGGATGAAAACATATTCTCCCATCAAACAGACTTTTAAGAGCGGCTCCCATGAAGGACGTTATTTCTACCAGCAAGGCAGATCATCCCTCTTTCTCTTTTGTTTACACATGCAGATATTTCACTGTTTGTCATTGCTTACTGATAAATCAGGGCAAAAATGTGAAGAGAATTAAGCGGTTAAAGTTGTAATTAATTGGGACTGGGCACCCCGTTGCCAGCTCTTTTTGCAAAATTATTGGATAGCGGATGTATATGCCACTAGTCCAGGTTTAAAGTCTGTTTGACATGTCGAATAAAGAATTCCACTACTTCCTCATGAGCTAGTAAACATTGACATAAAAAGGAATAATAACAGTTTTGAATAATTTAAAGGTAGCACATGGAAAATTTACTTGGAGTGATAAGGAAATACCACATATAGGTAGTTATGGTGGACACAAATGGCATGATTTTGGCTGAAGGATTTGGATGCACGAGAAGCATTCCCTCTCAGTACAGAGTTTAGGCTTAGCAAGGTTATGTAAGCAAACAAGAATATCAACCAGTACACAAGTTTTATATGACACAACATATTGCAAACATTATAAGGCTTCACACCGTCTTCCTTGTTAACCAAATCCTTTTATTAGAAAATATCTAGACTTTAGAGATACCACTCATGCAA
>CAMZMU010000065.1:21863786-22017112 GCA_947311845.1 Poa pratensis
TGGGGCAAAGTAGTTTGATTGTGTTGTGTGCAGATTCCACGTCAACAGTCCAGACTCCCTGCGACGCAATCATATTTCTGGCGCCGTTGACAACCTTCTGAAGTTGCTGCTCCTACTGGTTCGATAACCTTGGTTTCTTTCTGAGGGAAAACTTGCTGCTGACTACATCATACCTTCCTCTTGGGGTCTCCCAACGAACGTACGTCATCAAGCTATTTTTCTGGCGCCGTTGCCGGGGAGTAGAAGTTCTTCAGGAAGCTCTGTCTCCCTCAACAGCACTATTTTTCTGGCGCCGTTGCCGGGGAGACAGCAGTCTTCTGCAAGGGGAGTTTCACGCTTCCAATCTCTTTACTTTGTTTTTGTCTTGCTTAGTTTATTTTATTTTATCTTGTTTGCTTTCAATTATCAAAAACACAAAAAATTAGTTACTTGCATCTAGTTTACTTTCAAGTTATTTTCTGTACTGTTTTTATTTCTGCTAAAATGAGTACTCCTGAGAACACTAAGTTGTGTGATTTCACTAGCACGAACAACAATGATTTCATATGCACACCTATTGCTCCACCTGCTGCTTCAGCAGAATTTTATGAAATTAAACCTGCACTTTTAAATCTTGTTATGAAAGAGCAATTTTCTGGTGTTAGTACTGATGATGCTGCTGTTCACCTTAATAACTTTGTTGAACTTTGTGAAATGCAAAAGCTCAAGGAAGTAGATGGTGATATTATTAAACTGAAACTTTTTCCTTTCTCCTTGAGAGGACGTGCTAAAGAATGGTTGCTATCTTTGCCTAGAAATAGTATTGATTCATGGACTAAATGCAAAGATGCTTTTATTGGAAAATATTATCCTCCTGCTAAGATTATTTCTTTGAGAAGTAGCATAATGAATTTTAAGCAATTTGATAATGAACATGTTGCTCAAGCATGGGAGAGAATGAAATCATTGGTTAAAAATTGTCCCACTCATGGACTGACTACTTGGATGATCATCCAAACCTTCTATGCAGGATTAAATTTTTCTTCGAGGAATTTATTGGATTCGGCCGCTGGAGGTACCTTTATGTCCATCACTTTGGGTGCTGCAACAAAGCTTCTTGATGATATGATGATTAATTATTCTGAGTGGCACACCGAGAGAGCTCCAACAGGTAAGAAGGTAAATTCTGTTGAGGAAACCTCTCCTTGAGTGCCAAAATTGATACTATTATGTCTATGCTTGCAAATGGTCAAACACATGTTGATCCAAATAATGTTCCTTTAGCTTCTTTGGTTGCTCAAGAAGAGCATGTTGATGTGAACTTCATTAAAAATAATAATTTCAACAACAATGCTTATAGGAATAATTTTGGTAATAGCAATTATAGGCCCTATCCTTCTAATAGTGGCAATGGTTATGGAAATTCCTATGTAACTCCTACAACAATAATAAGAGTGTACCCTCTGATCTTGAAGTTATGCTTAAGGATTTTATTAGTACACAAACTGCTTTCAATAAAACTGTTGAGGAGAAATTTGGGAAAATTGATGTGCTTTCCTCTAAAGTTGATAGTCTTGCTCTTGATGTTGACTTATTGAAACTAAAGAACATGCCTCATGATGTTAAAGAGAGCAAAACTCTCAATGCTATACAAGTTAAAATTGATAACAATGTGAGGATGTTAGCTGAATTGCATGCTAGATGGGAAAGAGAGGATGAAATTGCTAGAAAGAATAATATTGCTAGAGTTTATACTATTACTACTTCTGAAAATGCTTCAAACTCAAGTGTTAAAAACCTCCTACCATTAATGGCAAGATAGTTGGTGTTGGTAATGTTTCCACTTCTATTGCAAAATGTCCTAAATTGCCTGATAACTCTGAAACTGTCCTTGATAAAGATGCTGAAATTTCTAGCAATAAGGAAGAAATAATCCATTACTTTTGATGATAATGACTTTGATTTTGATGGTTGCAATATTTCTGAAGTAATTAAGTTCTTGCAAAAGCTAGCTAGAAGTCCTAATGCTAGTGCTATAAACATGGCTTTTACTAAACATATTACTAATGCTCTCATACAAGTTAGGGAAAAAATTAAAACATGAAGTTCATCCCTAGGAAGTTAGAAGATGGTTGGGAGCCCATCATTAAATTGAAATTGAATGACTTTGATTGCAATGCTTTGTGTGACCTTGGTGCTAGTATTTCTGTTATGCCTAAAAGATTATGATATGCTTGATTTAGCACCTTTGGAAAATTGTTACTTGGATGTTCACCTTGTTGATTCTACTATTAAAAAACCTTTGGGAAGAATTGATGATGTTCTTATCATGGTTAACAACAATTATGTCCCCGTTGATTTTATTGTCTTGGATATTGAGTGCAATCCATCATGCCCTATTGTGCTTGGGAAGACCTTTTCTTAGACTGTAGGTGCTATTATTGATATGAAAGAAGGGAATATAAAATATCAATTTCCTCTCAAGAAAGGTATGGAACACTTTCCTAGGAAGAAGATTAAGCCACCTTATGATTCTATTGTTCGAACAAATTACAATGTTGATGCTTCTTCACTTGGTAATACTTGATGCATGCTTTGTGCCTAGCTAAAAGGCGTTAAAGAAAAGCGCTTATGGGAGGCAACCCATTTTTTATTTCTGCAATTTTTCTTTTATTGAGTCAAGGAGTTGTTTACTTCTGTAGCAACTCCTTTGTATCTTTATTTTCTCGCATTGTTGTGCCAAGAGTAGCCTCTAATGATAAGATGATGCTTAATTTTGATTGCTGCGCAGAAACAGATTTTTGCTGTTCACTGTACGAAATTCCTAAAATCACCAGATTGTTAATTAAATCTCTGAAAATTTTTGTGCGTAATCTTTATGAATGTCTGAAACTTTCATTAGTTCAAGTTTTCGATCTGAGCGTCGTAAGTGCCTCGAAAAAATTCGTCTTTGCGGACTGTTCTGTTTTAGACAGATTATGCCTTTTTATTTTGCATTCTCTCTTTTACTAGTGTTGAGTGAAATTCTTTTTTGGGTGGAAGAGCTTCACATAACATCAGTGGCTGTAGCTAATGTTTAAAGTAACAAATCATATTGCGTCTTAGAACATGTGAATTTTTGATTATGCACTAACCCTCTAATGAGATCTACTTTGAGTTTGTGACGGAAGTTTTCAAGGGTCAAGAGAGAAGGATGATATAATAGGATCAAGAAGAGTGAAGAGCTTAAGCTTGGGGAGGCTCCCATGGATCTCCCCAGCATATTTCAAGAAGACTCAAGCGTCTAAGCTTGGGGATGCCCAAGGCATCCCCTTCTTCATCGTCAAAATTATCAGGTCATCTCTAGTGAAACTATATTTTAATTCTTTCACATCATATGTGCTTTTCTTGGAGCGTCTGTGTGCTTTTATTTTCAGTATTGCATTTTTTTATTTTCAATAAAGCTTGACTGGACCCTAGCATTCTTGATTGGGAGAGAGACACGCTCCGCTTTTTCATGAGAACTCCTACTTATTCTTCACTTATATTTGTTGAGTATTCATATCTAGCGCTGTTCAGCTTTTAGCTCTTGTTTTCATGTATCTCTTGTCAGAGCTATTAGCTTTCTTTTAGAAAGTACTCTCTTGCTTCACTTATATTTGTTTGGAGAGTTGATGAAATAAATTGATTGGTGTTTGGTTGGTTCAGAAAATGTTGCATGTGGTAATTGGTATAAGGAAAAACTTGCTTAATCTTGTAGATCACTAATGGATAACTTGATGCTTGTCAATTGTTTTGAGTTAACAAGTAGATCATGATTAAATTTGCATCACATGAGTTAAGCCTATTAGTGAAGAACTACCGTAAAGCTTGTTGAAAATTTGGTTTGCATCGGTGGTATCTCTAAGGTCTAGATATTTTCTAATAAAGGGTTTGGTTAACAAGGAAGACGGTATGAAGTCTTATAATTTGCAATATGTTTGTCATATAAAACTTGGTGTACGGGTTGATATTCTTGTTTGCTTACATAACCTTGCTAGCCTAAACTCTGTACTGAGAGGGAATGCTTCTCGTGCATCCAAATCCTTGAGCCAAAATCCATGCCATTTGTGTCCACCATAACTACCTATATGTGGTATTTCCTTGCCACTCCAAGTAAATTTTTATGTGCTACCTTTAAATTATTCAAAATGTTATTATTCCTTTTTGTGTCAATGTTTACTAGCTCATGAGGAATTAGTGGGTTATTCTTTATTCTATTGTCAAGACTTTACACCTGGACTAGTGGCATATACATCCGCTTATCCAATAATTGCAAAAAGAGCTGGCAACGGGGTGCCCAGTCCCAATTAATTACAACTTTAACCATTAATTCTCTTCACACTTTTGCCCTGATTTATCAGTAAGCAATGACAAACAGTGAAAACCTGCATGTGTGATACGTGCATTTTATATCATCATTTATACAACTTTTAGTATCATATTAGAATGTTATTTGCATTGTTATATCATTATATTTACATGTTTTAGATGATTTATGGGACTTTTTTACAAAGTCCCTATTTTTGATATTTAATTTCTGGGAGGCAGAAACCTCTTTTTTTCTTGTTTTTAATGTTTCAGGAGCTACAAGGATCCAAATAATAAAAGGAAAATTACACAGCTATTTTTTCGTCGAGAGAAAGGCAGAGGGAAGAAGACCGAAGAGAGGAGAGCCACGAGGCCCAAAAGGGGTGGGCCCACACGGCCAAAACCCTAGGCCACGTGGGACCCACCAAACGGAGCCTCGGCACCTCCTCGCCTGGGGCTTTTTAACACGCCTTCGTCCTCCCCGAAAAGTTACGCCCTAATTTTTCCAAGTCCATCCGAGGCCGCGGCGGCGGCGAAACTCCTGATTCCCTCCGAGGGGTGTCAGATCCTGCTGCTCCAGAGTTCCGGAGGAGGGAAATCATCGTCATCATCATCACCTCTCCTCCTTGGCGTGGGAGGAGGCCTCTACATCATCACCATCACCAAGACCAGCACCATCACCATCATCATCTCCGTGATCCGCTGCGTTCCCCTCGTAGTTTGAGAGTTGCTATACCCTAGATACTTGTCTTGTGCTCTTATTCATGTTTGTGATTGAGTACTTGTCATTATTTGGAGGTGAAGTTATATTTTCAGATTGTGTTGTACCATTTATTCCACTGAACATCATCATGTTTGCACGTTGTGAGTAGTTCTCGTATGTTCCTGAGGGCATAGGATGATTTTGGCAACGATTTATATATAACATGTGTTGGTATTTTGTCAAGAGTTATCTTTTATGTGATTCTATGATGGTGTTGTGCGAACGTCGACTGCACAACACTTCACCTATATGGGCTCATAGGAGAACACCGTAGTGTAATGAATTGAGGGAGACTTGGGAGGACACGTAAACCCTTGACCGAGTCATGAAGTTGCATTATGAGGGCATTAGTATCGGGGACCTTAGAGTGTAATGCTATGGTGGGACTTTTTGTCTTAATAATTCTTGTGCAGTCATTTACTTGGCCACATGATCCATCATAAGGGGTTTAGTTTATTTATTTAGCTTTACCTAACAATGGCTCCGTCCAAAGAAGATTAAAACTGACAAGATATTCAACGTGTTGTTTAATAAATCTCTATGCCTAGTAATATCCATGCCGCCCTCGGGAACGTTTTCTACATATAAGTTACACGTCACTTGAGCTTGTCCTCTTGCTACATAGAGGATTGGGCTTTCTCTCTTTGAGAGCTGTCACTTGCTACTATTTTTTCAGCATTGCATCCATACAACCAAAAATACCAAAAACACTTGCATCTTTCATTGTTTTATTTATCAATCTTGCTAACCAATACCTTCAGCTCCTCGTGGGTTCGACAACCTTTTCTAATCGAAAGGTACTACAATTGATCTCCTGCACTTGGGAGTCATCAAGATACTTTTCTAGCGCCGTTGCCGGGGAGCGTAGCGCTATTGGTAAGAAGTTTGGTAAGGAAACTTGAAAGCTGTTTTATCTCATTGTTACTATGGCATTTATGAATCGTGCCTCGCTGCATCTTGCTTTATATGAAAGTGCTTATGCCATTGCTCCTAAAGTGGTTGAAACTACTGTGTCTGAGGTACCTAAAGTGGGATTTAAAATTCCCGTTGGTCATGTTAAAAGAGTTATGAAAAATCCATTTACAGGTGATGGAACTAAGTCTGCACGAGAACATATGGAGTTAATTGAAGACATATGTGGTTTATTTAGACTTCCTGGTATTTCTGAAGATGAGGTAAAAAGAAAGTTATTATATCTGTCTTTATCTGGTAATGCTCGTGATTGGTACAGGTCTCTTGATGAAGAGGTTGTTATTGAATGGAATATCTTGAGGAAGGTTTTCTTTCTTAAATATTTTACTCCTAAAGAAGCCTATGAGAACCGCTGTTATATATTTAATTTCTGGCCACATCTGGGAGAGAGTATTACTCAAGCTTGGGGGAGGTTAAAAGAACTCCTTCGCAAGAATCCTTGTCATGATCTTACAAGGAAACTTATATTGATAAACTTTTATGTGAGGCTACCGTCGAGACACAAGGAAATTCTGGATAATTCATCAGGTGGAAGTTTTACTAATAATACTGAACAAGAGGCATGTAATTTATTGGAGACTATTTCTGAAAATACTAGTAATTGGGATCTTGATAAAGGTAATGAACCCTATTTTGATTATGGATATTCATGTGTAGAGAACTTCTCTACTTCTTTGTTGTTTAAAAATCTGAGTGATACTTTTAATCTTGATCCTTATGTTATGATTGAGATAGCTAAAGGTTTTGCTAAGCATATCTGTGTTCCTCAAAGTGGTTTTGAAGTTTATGTTGAACCTGTTAAACAATCTATTGTTGTTCCTAAAGTCATTAAACAGGTAGAACCATTGTCATCTGTGACAATCGAGGAGTATGTTGAACCACTTCCATATCCAAATCAAGTTAAGGAGAATTTACTTATTGCTGTTACTAACAAGAGTAAAAGAAGACGTTCTCAGCCTTATGAACAGGTGGAAGTCAACAGTCAAATTTCAATTATCAAACAATTAAATGAAGAAGACCCTGTTGATGTTTATTTATGTGAAGATGCTACTAAAGTTATTAAAGGTAATTCGGCTAAGGTTGGTAAGCTTGTTATATCATGCTCTATTGGGACTTCAAGTTATCATGGTCTATGTGATATTGGAGCAAGTATTAGTGTCATTCCATATTCTCTTTATCTTGAAATCAAGCATGATATTGATCCTATCATTATGGAAGAGACAGGTATGACAATTCAACTTGCTAATAAAGAGTATATTAGTCCATTTGGGATTGTTAGAGATGTTGAAGTATTGGTTGGCAAAATAAAATATCCTGCTGATTTTATTGTGCTTGGCTGTCCTCAAGATTCTTTTTGTCCTATCATTTTTGGTAGACCTTTCTTAAACACTATTGGTGCTGAAATTGATTTGCCTAAAGAGAAAGTGTTTATTAAATGTGCTGGTGAAAAACTTGAGTTCAATTTTTCCAAATTTGCTGAAAAACATGTTGTGAAAGAGCCAATTTCTGAAGATATAATTGAAACTCTTGCACATATAGCTGTAGCTTCAACAGATGTTGTAGAACGTTATATGCTTAATCAAGATGAACCATTTAATGATGAGGAAAAGGATGCTTTAGAACAAATATTATGGCAACAACCACCACAATTACAATTGCATATCCCACCTGATAATTTAGGAGTGCTACCACCACCTAAAGGGGATCCTAGTTTTGAATTGAAACCTCTGCCTAAAAATCTTAAATATGCATTCTTGGATGAGAAGAGCATATATCCTGTCATTATTAGCACTAACCTTTCAGCTGAAGAAGAAGAAAAATTACTTGATGTGCTTAAAGCTCACCGATCAGGCATTGGATATTCTCTTGATGATCTTAAAGGTATAAGCCCAGCTTTATGTATGCATAAAATCAACTTGGAGGAGGATGCAAAACCTGTTGTTGATTATCAACGTCGTCTCAATAATTCATATTTGATGATAACATTCAAATTACAGTATGCTCACTTGGTAATAAGTAGCAACATACGCCAGTTCAGTCTTCATTAGGTGATAACAATGCAGGATAGTAATTAGTCAAAATCTTATCATGCTGAAAAGGCAAGCCATGTATTTGAGTAGAACAGAGTCAACAGACAATGTAATACCCTATACAGAGCAGTGAAGACAGTATGAAAAAATAACATATTCAAGCAGCATTCTCCATTCCGCTGAAAAAAGGTAGCATGCCTTTTGCCCGAAAAGGAAAATGTAGCATGCTTGACGTGCAGCAATTTAAGCATACAATCTATAAACGGAAAACCCAATATTTTTTTTATAGAAGCCATATGTAAATAAAAATGGACAACAGTATTGAAATATAAGTTGGACAATTAAGATAACTAGCTCAACATATATAGTGACTTGGAAGTTGGAAACATGACCAAAGCTACTTGTTTCTTCAAGTAACACACCGCACAAGCTGTACAAGAGAAATGCATAATCATGAACATAAGAAAGAATGAGGCATGTCGAATGTCAGATGAACAAGAAGAATGCCCAAAAAAGAAGAAGAGTTAATTAAGAGAAATTACCAGAGACAAGTAACTTGGACACTTCAATTTTTTTGATCTCTGTCTGCACGAACCAGCATGCCTGCCAAAGTGTTCCCTTTGCAACTCGTCTTCTTGCTCGAAAGGGTTCCTTCAATTATGATAATATGTATAACTTATAATTAAAAATGACGCAGAACAACGAGTGTTTCTCAGTTACAGCAAGCATTGAATTTAGAAACAGTTAAGGCATTTAACAAGCCAATTGCATTGGTATACGTTGGCAACAAATGAGCATAACACTTTTTGCATCATAAATAATGTAAAAATCTGATAGAAATGAAACAAAAGAAAATTCAGATTTTTTGGTAATGCCAAATTCCACCTTAAGGGCTGCAATAAAAAAACTTGCTGCCAATGACAGTTAATTTACTTCAGAAGTTTATGGGCTTATGGGCAACCAGAGTCTCCACAATGTTTGAGATAGCACTGATCATAGATGAATCATTCGTTTCAAAACTTCAATACAAATACATTTGGTTTCTATCAACAAAACAATTCATGCAATGCACAAGATTCCAAGCAGATGATTTCAAAAGCAATGTAAACAAATATATCTGCAGTCCAACAATGCATAGAGAAAATGGAGCCTTTCTGCGGATGTGCAAGAAGCCTATCACGCCGACAACGATGCAGGCAGTTCGTGAGTTGGTACAGGTCAATGGTTGATCTCTTTGTGCACAAGGCTAGGCGCGGGTACTACTCTTGTTGCAAGAGTACTCTCAAGGTTGCGGTGTTTGGCTTGGCTGGGTATAAGCTGTTTCCGACTGTCTTGGCCTAGGGACTCTTCTATCTGCTCGGATGATGTGCCTTCAGTGCTAGTAGTGTGTGGTTTTCAATGGTTTTCCTTAATTAACCGTGTATGTTGTATGGTTTTTGGGTCCGGTTTCCCTAATTAACTGGACCAATTCTTTCTTCTAATATGCAATGCGGGAACTCCCCGCCATAGATTTCAAAAAAAAACAATTATACCGGAGAAATCATGAAGGTTTCAATATCAAACTTACTGCAATAACAGTCATTTTACTTCAGAAGTCTATGAGCCTAGGGCAAAAGATTCCACAATATTTGAGATACCACTGATAATAGAAATCATTCGTTTCATAAACTCATACGGTTTCTATTAACAAAACATTTCATGATATGCAAAAGATCCAAGCACATGATTTCATAAGCACAGTTAAACAAATACCTGTGCAATATAACATTACAGCAGAGGAAGCATGAGAGCTCGAAAGTATCGAATGTTTGAAACAATCATGCTAAAGAAGCATACATACATACATGCACAAGGGATATAGCTTGATTCGAGCCATGTTGGGAGCATGCAGGGCACAAGGAAACCAGAGGGCAGAGGGTTTGACAGCCGATCCTCTCTGGAAGATAAACCCCTCCCAAGTTTTCGCCCTTAGCCATGTCGAGCACAAGAAGCATGGGACCATAGATGAGGTACAGAAAGTTGGCCCTGAATGGGTCGATTGCAGCAATGACTGGTATGTGGTGTTCCAACTCTTCGAAGCCTTGGGGCAGGATCGAGGTAGCTCTGATCTTGTGCTCCAGCGTCCAGCAGCAGCCCTTCTCGTCGAGCGAAAACGAGCTGACCACGAACGGATTCTTGTGTTGGACACCTCGAGGTAGCGCAACTTCCCCTCGCTGACCCCCACACGCCGGTACCTGCCCAGCATCGGAGTCCCCGCCATGCCAGCGAGGTCAGGCAGGACGCTGCCCTGGGGCAGCTCGATGAAGCGGTGCTCTGGCTGGTCGGTGAAGGGGTCGACGGAGCAGACGCCCCAGCTCACGTCGACCCACCACAGCCGCCCGCCGAAGGCCACGACTTCGTGCTTCAGGTCTGTGCGCATCACCCCGCGCAGACGGCGTCGTGGACGGCCCGACCAGCTCCAGTTCGTCCCACTCCCCTGTTTCCGACAGAAACCGCGCACGACTCTGCGGCTCTCCGGCCCCCCACTGCTGCCGCGGCTGAGCTGAGCGACCACGTACCTGTCAG
This sequence comes from Poa pratensis, assembly GCA_947311845.1. Taxonomy (NCBI): domain Eukaryota; kingdom Viridiplantae; phylum Streptophyta; class Magnoliopsida; order Poales; family Poaceae; genus Poa; species Poa pratensis. Next base: position 21,874,425 of record CAMZMU010000065.1, read on the forward strand.
GCGGGCCGTGGGAGCCCTCGGAGGATTGGGTGAGCAGGCCGAAGGGCGTGCTCATCTTGGCGACGTCCATGTCCGGGGCGGGGAGGCGGAACAGCTGGCCACTGAGAGGGTTGCAGACGAAGCGCGACACATCCGGCTCGACGGGGCCGTCCTCCGAGTCGAACTCGTGCAGCCAGGTGTGGCGGATGTTGCCGATGACCGGGGCGCGGTGGCGGCTGTCCGCGAAGTCGAGGAGGAGGAGGCCGTCGGAGCTCGCGGCGTGGACGGTGCCGTCCATGAAGTCCGCGCGTCGCCGTCGGGGTCGACGAGGTGGGCGGGGACGGAGAGCTGGGAGGCCATCGGGGCCTCGTGGAGGTGGAGGGACGCGCGCGCGCCCTGAGACGGCGCCCCTGACGCGCCCAGAAACGGCTTGTCGTACAGCATGGCCCACGGAGGCGAGGGCCCGAGGCCGCCGTGGCCGTGCAGAGGAGCGGCGTAGGGGCCCCTGGACGGCGGCGGCGAGGCGTCGGAGCAGGAGAGGCATTTTGGTTTGGAGGAGGTGATGATGCCGGTGGGTGTTGTTCTGGTTCGTGAGCGACCTGGGATTCCATTCTGGGAAGGAGGTTTGGGTGCACATGGACTCGGTCCATGCTGCTCTGACAGCTTCTGGCAAAAGGAACGAAGGGAACCCATTATCGAGTTCCACGTCGGTCACCCGGAGAATACGACAAAAGAAGGTGAGTTCAAGCAAATGAAGCTTCGAGACCACTGCCTTGTTGACTCGTGTTTCAGTTCCTTTGGAAATAAAGGAAAACTCGTTTTGAGTAAAATTGTAAGTGGGATGAGATTTTTCACCAATCCCGCCTCCATCCCATCATAAAATCCTACTCAACCCACTAAAAAACCACTAATCCCGTACGGGCTAAATGGGACAAGCCCACTTAACCATACACACCCCACTATTGCACTTGAGTCACATGATCCCCAATCTCAGAGCTGCGCATCAAGCCATCGACTCGACGACCATCTCCTCAGCGCCGCCGTCTCTCCCTCTTCTCTACTTCGCTCGACCCGAGGGCCAGCTCCCTGCGCCCGAGCTCACCTCCGGCTAGTCTCCACCACACCCCCTCCGCCTGCCTTTCCTGCTGCTCCACCCTGCTGATTCAGTTCCTTCAGAAAGAAAACTCGTTTTAAGGGTCTCTCCGGAAGGTAGGAATAAGGAGAACACACAAATTTGATGTGATTACAAGTTTGGAATGAATACAAGAAAACACAGGAAAAATACAATTCAATTCTACTTGATGGAGTGTTAATAAAAGGTTGCAGTGGATGTTCAGATTCCCGAATTAAAGCTTAAAAATAAATTCATAAAAAATTGAGTAGCCTCATCCCCTTGATACAAAGACAATTCATAAAATAAATACCGTTAATTCAATTTTCCGCGACCATGGTTTCCAAATATTTTCCAAACAAAAGAGGTACCGATGAACTCTCAGGTTCAAATCCTCCACGGAACCGCTCTTCGACTAATATTTTTGAAAATCTGGAAAACTGCAAGTCATTTTTTCGTTGCAGAAAAGTGCTAGATCATTATCAGTATACTCCCTGCCTTTTTAATGAGCTACACTTACTTTTTTCAGTGTCATTCTGTCCATCTATGTAATCGGCTAAAAATGACAAAAGGTGATTTCTGATATACTCCCTCCGTTCCACAACTTAAGATGTTTTAGCCTTTTTCCATATGCAGCATGGCGAGGGTGAGTACGAGCGGCGGAAGGGAGCAGTGTGGAGAGAGGAGCGACAAGAGGGGAGGTGAGGGCTAGCCAAGGGTCGCTGTAGTTATAGTGGCGTCATGTGTGTTGCCATAGTGGGTGGGGAAGGGATTCATATTGATGGGAAGATATATTCCACGTTTTACAAAGTAAAAAACGAGTCAAAGCGACGACTTGATAGGAAGATAGATTTATAATTTACAAATTAAGCAATGAGTCAAAGCAACGACAAGTTTACCAATTGCCCTTCGTAAAACATGCAAGAATGCTTCTTGGCGTAGAACAAACGGGAGAAGCCAAATTCTAAGAATTCTATTAGCACAGACCCAAGTAGGCTTTGTTCGGTTAATCCACTCTCCAAGTGGATTGTAGGGAAATGGGGTGGAATTTGACTTAGATGGGATTTAATACCCCCCCCCCCCCCCCCCCCCCCCCCCCCACCAATCCATGCATGTCCCCTTCATTTTTCATGAAACTGAACAAACCCTTATGTCGAGGACTAGTGGGCAGACCAAAATTTCCCTAATAAGTGAATATGTAGGCACATAATAACACTATGAGCTTGTTTTGGATTGCAGATTCTGAAAACGAAGAAATAAGAAAAGTGCATGATTGAGATGTCATGTGAAGTGCATTCCCACATGATTATGGAATGCGGGGATTTCGGAGCAGGTGTTTTCGGATGGTGCACAGGAATTAAACACGGGAATTTTGGAGGATCGATGATAGAGTGAAACTACATTAGAGTTCGCAAAAGAAAATTAATGAGCTTTGAGCTCATGTTGAGAATCCTATGGATTTAGGGGCATAGGAATGGAATTTGGTAGCCCCAATCCTATGATCCAAAGGGCTTCCATAGGATTCAAACTCTCCAAAATTCCTACAAAAATCATACAATCCAAAGAGGCCCTATATATTGGTCAATGGTAAGAATGGAAATTGTTTCTCCTTTATCATTAGGCGTCAAACTTAAATTGTGAAAACAATCCTCGATTCATGACAGGTCGCAGCTGTCTCACTCATACACAATAGTGGACGAGTAAGCAGAGGATAACTCAAAATACAGTTTCTCAAAAGAGAATCAAACAAAAAACCCCAAATAGTATTTCTCTTGAGAGAATTAAACATGTATCAGCCTTTTCGTTACAAAAGATGAGATATTGTCTTGCGGTGAACACAGAGTGTACTGTTCCCGGGTGATCAATACAACTATACAAGGCAATATAACTGAGCACACTCTACTGGAATGTGTGTGAACTCAAAGTCGGAACCAAGTCCCACAGATTCCCCAACAACGATGTAGTAAGTTGTCAGTAGCTCTAACAAACCCAAACTTCTCCAATTTTCGCCAAAAGAGAGTTCTGCAAACTACCATAATCCGCTTCTTACTGATCAGAATGCCTGTATCTGTATTAAGAGACAGAAAAGAAACATTAGTGCCGTCTGAATATACATGTTGAGAATAACAGATATGGAGAAACCGCCAAAATAATATGAGCAGACAGAAATGATAGTTTAGTCCATCTATATCCCATTCCAAAACTGAAAGTGAGTAATCACCTGGGTGACATGTTTGTTTTCTAACAATGTCTTTATTGCTGCAGAGAATATCACCATCATCACTTTAGGATCAATTTCAGGCTTGATCAGTTGTTGATAATACTTCAGAAAATGCGAAGACAATTGATATCCTGATCTAGGACCCTTTAGGATCTTATACAGCAATCAGCGACACAATGATAAACGTAATGAACAAGACTAGACATCCGTCAGGTCCATATAAATCTACAAGCGCTGGCTCGCAAAATCTTTAGGTCTTCAATTAGTGAAGTCTGCTACTAGTTAGGTCTATGCCACAACTATAACACTAACTGCAGCAGGTTGCTGCCATCAAACTGTAAAACTAGAAGTGTACGGAATTATCAGATACAATTTCAGATCTTCTTTCTTCGAGCAATTCGCAGAATAGCTGCTTGTTCATTAAGGAGAATAGAACATTTACAAATGTTGGTCATGTTTTTGGATGGAACATGCCGGAGAACTAAGTAAACTAAAGAGTTACTCGCGTGTGCGTGGAACATCGTGTCAAGCATGCTGAACTGCTGAAGGCCATATTCCTGTGGGAGATCCCCTCCCAAAAGAGTTACTTCGAGTATAGAAAAAATAATGGAAGGTGATTGTTGAATTAGTTTCAGGGTAACAAAAATATTTCTAGTCCCCCAAAAAAGCCAACTAGAACTCAATCAAAGAATACCTGATACCAACTACTGAAGATGTTTATAACGCACTACAGAAAGAACCAGTTGAAAACAGTAGTAACTGGTAAAGGATACACAAAATTGCCTTTCCAGGTTATAAAATGCATGAAGTAAAAGTTATATGAAAAACAATTGGCTTCTTAAACCTGTGAAAGGAGGATATGAACCTAAATATGCATTGATAAAGAAGCATTAGCTAAGCTTAAGTACCCATAGATTCACTAGCTGGAAACCGGTAGTCTTCACGCCTTCTGGTGTTTGTTTGAAGGAACCAGAACATCTGCCAGGGTCTTATTTCTCACAGCACCTTTCATGCCTAGAAAAGGTACATTTAATTAGCATACAAGACTTGAGCATGAGCCACAACACTAACACAAATGTATTTCTTTTTTGAATTAACACACAAATGTATTCATAACAGTATTAGTTTCTCTGCATTGCATACAAGAGCTAGTAAGAAAACTGATACATCGAGCAGGTTACCAAGAATTCAGTGCAGCAGACCCATAAGCCACAACAATTAGATAAATATATTTTAAAGAGTGAACATGATTAGATAGTCAAATAAAGAAGCCTAGCCGAGTGATTAAAATGTAGCATACAGATACAAGACTTGAGCATGAGCCACAACACTAACACAAATGTATTTCTTTTTTTGAATTAACACACAAATGTATTCATAACAGTATTAGTTTCTCTGCATTGCATACAAGAGCTAGTAAGAAAACTGATACATCGAGCAGGTTACCAAGAATTCAGTGCAGCAGACCCATAAGCCACAACAATATGATAAGCATAGATAAATATATTTTAAAGAGTGAACATGATTAGATAGTCAAATAAAGAAGCCTAGCCGAGTGATTAAAATGAATATTAAATCCTTAAAGGGGCCATTTCTTTTCTTTTCCTCTCTCGAAACCTCCCTCCGCCCCTGTTGAGAGTCGTCGTTGTGCGACCGGATCCGGTCCATCCCGCCGCCGGCCTTTGCGCTGGAGGGTGTGGAGTTGGATTTGGACTCCGGCTTCCTCTGTATAGTAGTAGTATTAGGTTGAGTTTTAGATTTGGGCTGTGTCCCGTGTGTGCCCATGTGGCGACTGAGGGTAGGTTGGAGATCTCCGGCGACCGGATCTTCCACACCTTGGATTTCTTCGATTCCGCTGTGTCTCGCTGGTGGCAGGTGGTGGCGCAGGCGGGTCGTCGGATCCATGCATCCCTCTGAATAAGGTGTGCCAAAGGAGCTTCGATCTGGGCGAGTTGGACCGCGCCCGGTCTTGGGTGCATGCTTCCTGTGTCGCGGTGGTGCTCTCGTGGAGAGAGCCGAAGACGGCGACGGAGTGGAGCGCGCCCGGCTCCCTGAATAAGGTTCGTTTATCCGGCTTCCTCTGGTTCTGGAGGTTCGCGATGCTGCTTCCCCTTCTAGATGGCCATGGTGGCGAGGAGAAGGGCCGGTGGAGTGTGGCGGTCTGCAGATCTGGTGGAGACCAGGGATTTCGTGATACTGCGCTTTTCTGGAGATCAATCTCGGCGGCACATGTTTGGCGGCCGACTCAAGATGCTGGCGGGCAGCAGCTCCAGGCCCTGATGCCGGTGGCGCATCAGGTGTTCTTCAACCTCCTTCGGAGGCCCCTTGCTGGACTCGCGGCGGCGCTCCACTTCTCCATTGCACCAAGTGGTTTCGTCCCCGGTGCTGGTGGCGAAGGCCGTTGCTTGAGGCCAGAGATCGTCGACGGTGGCGGAGGACCCATTTGCATTTCCTGTTTTCTTTCTCGGGTCTGTTCTGTAATTGTTAAGGACCCTGTTATGATAGCTTTTCTTTCTGAGGTCCTTTTTGTAAAATGTACCGCACCGCTTTGTTAATGCAGTATCCAGGCCCTTCGGGGCCTATCCCGCTTCAAAAAAAAAAAAAAAAAAAAAAAAAAAAAAATCCTTAAAGAGCCTCCTAAACAAAATATAGAGATGGAAAAAAGGTATAGCATGCAGTGTAAATTAGAAATTCAGTTATCTGCTGTTTGGACAATTGAAACAAACCTGTGATTACCTGCAGCAGGGATCCGGCTCGATTCGAGCCACGGTGGAAGCACGCATGGTATACAGGAACGGTCGCTGCCCTTCGGAGAACTACCAATCACCTCCTCCCTCTCCATGTCCACGCCGACGACGTGCGTGCCCACCATTAGGTAGATGACATCGCCGTTCAGTGGGTCCAGTGCGCCAATTTGTGGAGTCGTCTTCTCCGGCAAGGGCAGCCACGGGTGGCCTCCGTCCGCCCAGAGCTGGCTGAGCAGCAGGCGGTGCTCCAGCGTCCAGCCACTGCCCTCTTCGTCGAGTGCGAAGACGCTGAGCACGAAAGGCTCCTGCTCCGACACCTCGGCATAGCACAGCCTTCCCTCGCTAACCCCCATGCGACGGTACCTGCGTAGGTTCTCGGCGCTCTCCATGGGATCCGGCAACGTGCGTGGAGGCAGCACGCTGCCCGTCGGCAGCTCGACGAACTGGGGCTCCGGCCGGTCGCTGAACGGGTCCGCCGAGATGGCACCCCAGGTCAGGTCCACCCACCACAACCGGCCGCCAAAGGCAAACGGCTCTTGGTCCGAAATCCCACTCGGCGGGCAAAACCGCCGCGCGAGCCGGACTTGGTACGGCGCGGTCGCCGCAATCTCGTCCCACTCGCCCGTCTCCGAGAGAAACCGGAGCATCGTGTTCCCCCTGACGTCGGCGAGGGCGAACCTGTTGGGCGGCCCGTGCCCGCGATCGGCCTGGGTGAGGAGGCCCATGCCAGGGAGGTACCGGATCTTCCTCGAGCGGGACAGTTCGCCGGTGAGAGCGTTGCAGACGTAGCGCGCCGTTTCATGGGGGGTGTGGCCGCGCTCGAAGCCGGTCCCTTGGTGCACCTGGTTGGCGTCATGCCTGACGGGGGCGTCGAAGACGGAGACTTGGAGAAAGAGAAGGCCGTCGGTGCTCGCGGAGGAGACGACGCCGATGAGGAATCGCGTGACGTCGCTGTCAGGGTCGGGGGCGATGTTGGTGGCGACGAGGTTGGTCGGGAGGCAGAGGTCGGAGACGCGCGGAGGCTCCACGACGCGCACGTACGCGCGCGGTACCCATCCGGTGGGCGCTGACACCTGGTGGACCATGATCCACGGAGGACGCGAGGCGGCGGCCGTGGAGAGGGGACGCCTGAGGCGGCCGGAGACGCCGAGGAGGAGGCGCCGGAGCAGCATCGCTTTGTCCTGACGCCTGCAGTGGACCAGTGGTGGTGCGTGCGTGAGCAGAGACCAGAGAGCGTGTTGGACTTCCGATGATAAAGAGGTTCTCGATTCTTGTAGACCTGGTGCGCACAGCTCAGATATCACAAGCTCTGATATCACAAGCTGCGTGAGCTTGTACTTACTTCTCAGACAGGCCCATAGTTCAGTGACGTCGCTCTAGTCTACTAGTCCCTGGAAAAGGAGAGGAGGGGTAACGTGCTGTGCGCCTGTGCGTCGTTGCCTCATTGGCAGTGCAGGCTGTCCTGGGCATACGTCACCATTTTCCCGCCAAAATTTTCAGACTGGCAAGACGTGGCTTCAGCTCTATTCTACGGTTGCCCGCTCGAACCGGAAGTGTCCTGATCAGTGAATGGCGTAGCCAGGAGTACAAAGTTGTGACGTCAATTCAAAATTGTGATGTCAAATACATGTATTCTATGAATTTTATATTTTTCATATGATTTTTATCCTATATATGAAGCTTTTGCCAAAATGTTGTGTAGTCAGTTGACTACACAGCCAAAGCGTGGCTCCGCCACCCTATTCTCCTCTTCTTCCCAGCTTCCCAAACTCTGCCATACTTTCAATTGGGATTCCTTGAAAAAAAAAAAACTTTCGAATGGGGTGACTCACAAAGGAAAAGAAATTCCAAATCATGAAGCTTCAAGCTAACTTGTAAATTTTCAAAAACTCCTACCAAGAATTTAAAATAATTGAAACTAAAATGCTAAACTGAAAGTCGTATGTAGTAAAGCAATGAAATGGGAAAATTTGACAAATGTAGGAGAGTAAAATCATGTTCAGAGCAGAGCAGAGCATACATGACACTCCTACATGTCTGAATGCCTACTACGCATGGATTCCAAATTTCCCAGAACAGCAACACTTCACGGCAGCTTCTCCAAAATACATGTTCCGCTCAACATCCCAATGCCAAGGACTAAACAAAACTCCAGATTCCATAACAATGCGAAAACACAATGGTTTAAATAAGCTTACAGGCCCATTCAATTCAAAGTACGCATTCTCAAGTTAAAATAGCATTCCAGATTCCACAATGGTATATAATAGTTGATAATAAGGAGATCCCAAAACAGTCTAGGTTATAATACCATAGATGTAACTTCTAAAAGATACTGATCCATCCAAAGTTAAAAGGACAAAACATTTTACCATGTAAAACAAAGCCATATTTTTCCCAAACTGTGACAGAGGCATCAACAAAGCTTGACAAACCAAACTTCTCAGTCTTCCCCCAAAATGAGATTTCAGGAAACTACAATCCTAGTCCTCCAAAACAAAAATGGCCTGACAATTTAGGAAAACCTGCAAAGCGAATTGTAAACATGAGTCTCTCGCAATCTCTTTGTTATAATTCAGATAAAATAATAAACACTAGGGACATCTGAATACTCATATGGAGAGATTGAGTGACACGAACAAGAGATGTTATTTTCTCCTTTTCTTCTTGGTCTCAGTATAAGTACAAGTAAAGAGAAACATTAGTTCAGAAGTAAATAACAGGACAAGCAGATACCCATTCACATTGTTTGCGAACAATTACAAAAATGAAGACACCATGAACACTGCAACATGCTTTGTTTATTTTCTGTTGCAATAATAAAAAGACATGGTCATGTCACGAAGTAGCAAGAGGGTTCAGTTTTGGAAAGATATGTTGCTGATAATATTTTAGCCTAATGAATGATGTAATAATAAGGCACACACGGTAAATCAAAAAATAGTGTTACTCAACAGAATTTGGCAGCTGGCAGAAATATTCACCAAATAGTACTTATTTCTTTTTAAGTAAAACACTGCAGGCAATTTTAAAACAAATGGACAGCGATGAATAGTACATGAAACAAGGAGATACAGTTACGAGAAAGTACCATGATATGGATTTGCTAGTGCGCTTCATTTCATCAGTTCAATTTCTACACGCAGCGCCTCATTTTTTAGAGTGTCTGGCGATGCCTGTAACACCATTTCTCCATGTAACCAGATGCCACATCTCTTTCTCCAAAAAAATCAATCTTTCAGTTTTTGCAGCACTCCAGACTGAAGATTTCAGTTTCTCTACTTCAACCTCTGTCAGAATAGGCATTTCAGTAGTTCCACGATCCTTCAGGTTCTTGTGCAATCCACCACTCTTCTTCTGAGTCCTGTGATGTGTGGGGATTTACTTGTATTGCTAGTGTCTACGAAATCTTGATTGGAAATCGTTATATGCTCCTGCCCACTAGCTTGGTATGGAAGTCTTGTTTCCAGAGAAAACATCGAATCTTTTTTTTGGTTGCTTCTCATAAAAAAAGACTCAATACTAGAGCAATGTTGCAAAGGAAGAATTTTGAAATTCAATCATATGACTATATGACTGCATCCTATGTCGGCTCCACGTTACGGAAACCACAAATCATCTTTCTTTTCAGTGTCAGTTTGTGCAAAACTACGCTGGTCTTACTTGTGCCCCAACAATGATATGCACATCAATCCTCTCTAAATTAGGAGCTCAATGTCCCTTTGTTCATGCAGATAATCACACATTAGCATCCTGAAGTATCTGGAAGTGCAGGAGTCGATGCAATCATCAATGGAACTGAGCAAAACATTTACAAGTGCCAAAGAGTTCTTACAGAGGAAATGAACTTTGTGCCAAGTAGCTGGTATGCCATATTTGTATAATAGTTTCTTAGGTTGTCAGTATTTTAGCTCTATAACAAACTTCTTATTAACATAATTTTGCACTGTAAGAAATTACCTATTGTCTCTCCTAAAACATATATCCATAGAAAGAAGTATCATTCTTTGCTCCCTGCATTGGAATCGAGTCAACTTTGGATCCAACCTTTCCGATGAATCATCCATTTTAAAACACATGTGAATTCTTCCATAAATTACACTTCATATCAGATATGAGAGATAAAAATGGTATGTTCTATAGCACATGCGTGATGAGCGATATCGAATTAACATTTATGCCAGCGAACAGTTCTTTTAGTTATTCGGTTTCGTCTAATAAAATTAAGGAGAGTGCATCCATTTCTCATCTTGAGCATGCAAATACCTTATTCAAAACAATCTGATCCTAGTTTTGATGATTATAAAGTGAAACAGATCAGAACCAAACATTTTAAGTACATGAACATTTTCACCTTGCAAGTAACACTGCATTTCTGAGACTGTTCCACAGAAGTTGCCAATGAAAATATGGTCAATGCAATGTAGTCACTAGTAGGCCTAAACATCAATCGTGCACCTAGACAGGTCCGAGACATAATGATATATAAGAACATTCCTTCGTTTTACAGAGAATTGCATCGGCCAAACAGAACAAGTCCAGAATTGTCACAGAATTTCCCCCAAAATGAGATCTCATGGCTTTGAGGCACCACCTTTAACTTTGTTGTTGGTCAAAATAAAGGAACCTGCAAGGGAAAATAGTAAGCAGAAATACTTTTGGTGATGAAATACTTGGGTAACATTTCTGTTGAAGTACTTGGATAACATTCCAATATTGGTGATAGGTCAATTTACAGCATGGTCACTTTGTAAGAAATAGCAAGCATAATTTCTTATTTGTCCGGGATAAGTCATCAGGTACTGGAGTAGTTCTGACAAGGTAATACTATGCATAGCAGTCAAGCACTGAAGACAGTGCAAACAATTGAGAGCCAAAAAAGTTGAATCAGTCACGGTGCTTTTGACTCATTGGCCAGTCGCACAACTAGTATGACTAGTCGTAAATATTCAGAACTGGTCGAGGTTTATTGGATGGAAACCAAGTACCAACTCAAAGACCAGTCTAGCGCTAGTCGAAAGACTCAGTCATTCCGAGTAAGGAACATATTCAAGCAGCATACTTTTATTTTCCTAAAAGTGTAGAATGGTTGAAGAAAAAGAAGAACATCATAATGTAATCAGCCATACTATGTGTATACAGTCCAGAAACTACAACATCATCATATTCTCACGATTGACAAACATATGTAATTAAACATGACTCGAACCAAACAAGTTGGAGTTAGGAATTAAAATGTTGTTCTAGTACAAATATTGGACAATTAAGGCAACCAGTTCAACACAGTGACTTGGAAACATGACCGAACCTTCCTTGTTTGTGCATGTAACACATTGCAGGGGTAGTGTAGAAGAAATGCAGAATCATGAACATATAAAGAATAAGGTGTTGGCTAAATATCAAACGAAAGAAGAAGGGTACCCAAACAAGAAAGAGTTACTTATGAGAAACTATAACATCATCATATTCTCACGATTGACAAACATATGTAATTAAACATGACTCGAACCAAACAAGTTGGAGTTAAGGATAACAATGTTGTTCTAGTACAAATATTGGACAATTAAGACAACCAGTTCAACACAGTGACTTGGAAACATGACCGAACCTTCCTAGTTTGTGCATGTAACACATTGCAGGGGTAGTGTAGAAGACATGCAGAATCATGAACACATAAAGAATAATGTATGACTAAATATCAAACGAAGGAAGAAGGGTACCCAAACAAGAAAGAGTTACTTAGGAGGAAGTACCAAAGATAAGTTTGGTTGGAAGCCAAGTAGCAACTCAAAGACCAGTCTAGCGACTAGTCGAAAGACTCTCAATAATTCCGAGTGAGGAACATATTCAAGCAACATCTTTTATTTTCCTAAAAGTGTAGAATGGTGTAAGAAAAAGAACTCCATAATGTAATCAGCCATGCTATGTGTATACAGTCCAGAAACTATAACATCATCATATTCTCACAATTGACAAACATATGTAATTAAACATGACTCGAACCAAACGAGTTGGAGTTAAGGATACAATGTTGTTCTAGTACAAATATTGGACAATTAAGACACCCAGTTCAACACAGTGACTTGGAAACATGACCAAACCTTCCTTGTTTGTGCAAGTAACGCATTGCGAGGGTAGTGTAGAAAAAATGGAAACATGACCAAACCTTCCTTGTTTGTGCAAGTAACGCATTGCGAGGGTAGTGTAGAAAAAATGCAGAATCATGAACACATAAAGAATAAGGTATGACTAAATATCAAACGAATGAAGAAGGGTATCCAAACAAGAAAGAATTTCTCGAGAGAAAGTACCAAAGATAAGTTTGCTGGCATGCTTCAGTTTTTCTAGCCTTTGTCTACACGAACCAACATCTCTGCCAAAGTCTTCCTTTTGCAATTGGTCTTGTTGCTCGCAAGGGTTCCTTCAATAATTTTTATATAGACAAGAGCTCGAATAAGAATAACAGAGAGCAACAACAGCAGTATATATTTCTTATTCACACCAAGAATTGAATTGGAAAACAGCATTCAGGCATTTAACAGGACAACTGCATCAAGTTGCCATTAATCAGAGAAACAAAACAGTTTTATACATGATAGACAATCCCCTATCAGATGTGATCAACAAAATACAGCAGATTCTCTAGCAATGCCAAATTCCACCTTTGATATCCTAAAGAAAAAGGTAACAAATACTGCTAACGATGGCCAATGTAATTCAGAAAAGTATGAGCCAATGTGCAATGATTAAGCCACAATGTTAAAGATATGGACGATCAAATCACAGAGTTCAGAAACTTCAGTACAAATACAATCGGTGTCTATTAACAGAATAATGCCTGCTATGCACAAGGTTCTAATTAATGAGCACGTGATTTGAGAAGATGTTAAAGTATAACCTGTGCAATCTAACAATTACAGAACCGAAAACGTTCAATGCTTCAATATCCAATGTATGAAACAAGCATGTTGAAGAAGCTTATATATCTATTAACTTCTTAATTTTAGGATATACCTGGGATAGAGCTTGATGTTGGGAGCACGCACGGCACAAGGAAACTAGACTGTCGCTCCATTTGACAGGCGACGTTGTCTGGAAGAGGACACTTCCAAATCACCTTCGCCTTAGCCATGTCCACGGCGTAAACATCGCCATCATCTTGGAGATACAGAACATTGGCTTTGAACGGATCCATGGCAGCAATCCGCAGAGCGTTGGATTCGAATATACAGTGCGATCTTTCTGGCATTTCAATCTGGTGATCCAGCGTCCAGCTGCAGGTGTCGACGTCGAGCGAAAACGAGCCGATCAGGGACGTCTTCTCTGGTGTACTGGCCAGGTGGATGAACCGCAGCTTCCCCTCGCTGAACCCCATGCGCCGGTACCTGCTCAGTATGGGATTCCCCTGAGGCAGCACACTGCAGTCGGGCAGCTCGACGAAGCGAGCCTCCGGTCGGTCGCTGAATGGGTCGACGGAGCAGACACCCCAGCTGACGTCCACCCACCACAGCCGGTCCCCGAACGCCAGTACCTCGTGCTCCATCACCAACCTCCGCTCACCGTGCATCGCGAACGGCTCGAGCAGGACCAGCGGCCGTTCCTCCCACTGCCCTGTTTCCGACAGAAACCGACGCACGACTCTGCCTTCCGGGCGGGTGCTGAGCTGAGCCACCACGTACCTATCAGGCGAGCCGTGGGAGCCTTCGGATTGGGTGAGCAGGCCGAAGGACGTGGTCGAGCTCATCTTCAGGACGTGCATGTCAGGGGCAGGGAGGCGGAACAGCTGGCCGCTCACAGGGTTGCAGACGAAGAGCATCACGTCCCGTCGTTGGACGCAGCCGCCCACGGCCTGTGCGTGTAGCGATCTGGGGCAGAGGTGCCGGGTGTCGAGGAAGTCGAGGAGGAGGAGGCCGTCGCAGCTCGCGCCGCGCACGAGTCACGACGCCATGGAGGAAGTCCACGGCGTCGCCGCGGGGGTCGACGAAGCGGGCGGGGACGGAGAGTTGGGAGGCGCGCGGGGCCACGTTGAGGTCGAAGGACGCGCGCGCGCGCGCGCCCGGTGAGGCTGCCCCTGCTGACGCGTCCAGCGCCACCTCGGTATTCACCATGGCCCACGGGGGGCGGGAGCGCGCCGTGCAGAGGGAGCGGCGGAGGGGCGCCGAGACGGCGGCGGCGAGGCGTCGGAGCAGGAGGGGCATTTTGCCTCTGAAAGGGCCGGCCGATGGAGTGTCAGATGAGTTTTCCGAGCAGAGGGGAGTGGAGTGGAAGAGAAGGAGAGATTTTGCAGGGCCGTGGTGGGGGAAAGTAGGGGTTTGGTGCATGGACCGAGTCCGTGAAATCTCCTGGCAAGAGGAAAGGTCCCATCGAGCTTTCTTCCGGTCAGCCCGGATGGTCTGACGGAGAAGACGACAAGGGGATGTCAGTTCGAGCTTCGAAGCTCGTGCTCATCAAAACTCTAGCAAATTTATTGTCTCGCATGTGAGTTGTGACCGTGGTCGTGGCCAGTGCAACAAAATTTTCGAAATTTCGACACAGAATTGTTCCTCAAAATTGTTTATGGACTCAATAAGTAGGATTATGGAGTGGAATAATTTCACGCGGTCAGAAAATTGTGTATAGGCTTAAAACAAGTTCATAGATTAAAATATGTTTCTTTATATTTAAAAATGTTCATGTAGTTTAATAAATGTTCGGGGCGTTTAAAAAAATATTCATGAGGCAAATAATTGGTCATTGGTACAAATATACATTCAAGAAATAAAAGTATTCATGAATTCTAAAAGAAAGGTTCACGGATTCGAAAAAATGTCATGACGTTAGAATTTTTATCCATGGTTCAAACATACGTTCTTGAATTCATAAAACCAGGATTTCTTGCTTATCTTATCTTACTATCCTAGTTGTTCTAAGTAATGTGCGCGGTACAAAGTTCGTGGTAGGGAACTTCTTTGAGTCATCGTATTTTACGGTTCATACGAAGGAATTAATATGTGATTTTCCAAATTGGAGAATCGAAATGACGCCCCTTTTTTCTCAGTCTATCTAGACCCTTTTATATAATAGGAATGAATTCAAATATAATAGGTATTCCGTTTCCTTCTATAGTGGGTCAGATATTTCATAAAAATAAAAGTACAGCTTCACGGGTATCACATTATTTCCTATTCGCAAAAGCAATTTTCTGAATGCAAATTATTTGTAATCTGCAGTTCCCTATCTTGCAACTTCAATTTTTCTCAAATTTGCAATTAAACATCACGCACTTGCACTCATATAGCTTTTTTACCTCTAAATTTGGATTCATAATACAACATGGTACGTATAAACCTTCGGGTGGCTTATCCGTAATGACCTTCCATATTAAATTATATCACACTATCTCCAATAGAGTAACTTTCAATATAAATGCAAAGAACGGAATTTTTTTCCAAAACCTAAAACACTGCTTATGAATAAGTATGTTCCATGATAGACATAGCGGAACATGTTAGGTTTTCTTAAGCAGGTTGCAAGACTATACGAATTTAATTTGGATTAAACTAATCCTAAGATTTTTGTACAAAATGGGCTATTGGGATTATTTGAGTTAGATCACCGTCAACAATGGATCAAGCACCAACATACGGGGAGCAGTGAATTCAAGTTCTGTCGTGTAGTTTAGTTACCTTCTTTCTTAGAATTGTGTAAGACACAGTGAAACGTTAAAAATGCAAAGGATAATCTTGGATAATACTCTATTTAATTTACTTGTTTTTAGTGAATTCCATTAAATGATATTCCTATAGACGTAGGTTGGACTGTTGGGGGATGCTTAGGATGTGGTATTGGTTGTGATCGATATGGGCCTTATAGACATATCAATTGTTCTACTAATAAAAAAATGAACATGTTTTACATTTACAGAGAAATACCACCATGTCCCTCGCAACTGCGAGGGCCACATCCTTAATTTTTCAAAATTGCTTATATTTCTACAATTTGAGCACATTCACATTTTGCCGTGGTAAATTATCACATGTGTGGCAAACATATTTAACAACTCAAGCATATCTATTACATAATAATTTTGCCTACAAAGAACATGAGTTGCATGCACAATCAGCATTTTCCATAGTCTCAAACCTTAGATATCGTATTAAGACCACGCCATCAAGATGATCAAAGGTATCGTCTTGGTTGGTTAATTTCAAATTAATATATGGAATCAATATGGGAGTTACATTTGTATCGGGAATCGCTGATGACTTATTTCATGAGTAGAGTGCATCAGATTGTTATCTTTATACCTACATATTCTCTATGTTACAGAGACTCATCAAACTTTTCAGATTGCACTATACATAAATGGTTAAAGTTGTGTTTTTAAACCGTGCAATTAAATTATTTTTTGCAGGAGTAATAATTATATGAATAGATCTAACCATATGGACAAGATGCTCAAAATAACCGAAGTAGATAATCTGGTGTTCATAGTTTTCCTAACTAATATGCAGAGAGTATGACACTGTTGTGTTCTACGAAATATTTTAGTAAACCGGTCTTCGGAATATTTGTATCACATTTTTCGGTTTTGTGCTCAAATAAGAGACTCGTCATATTTGTACACCCAACAATGCACATGAACATATCAGTATACTCAACTACGTTTTGGCCATTTATACTTAGTTACATGTTTATATTATGCCACATCTTTGATTGTACCACTTCAAAGAACGTTTTCCGCATCTATCAATATATCAAGCCTCTCCGTTTCAGCCTCCCGTCTCCGCGGCCACGTCACTCGCAAACGCCGGACCGTCCGATCGGCGGAACGGACGGCCATGATTGATCCACGTCATCTGGTGAGCACTGTTCATGAACAGTTCGCACTTCTACAGTGCGGGACACAGTCCGCGCCGTCGATCGCCGATCCGGCGGCCCAACCACCGTGCGCACCGCCATTTTGCAAAAGCAAACTCGCAAGCCGAAAAAATTACAGCGGAGACCAAACTTTCCCACTACGAAGGACTGTTTTGAAATTTCCTAAAACGTCAGGGACATTCTGGCACAACCGTGCACACAATGCACACCTTCTCTCCTCTCTCCCCGCGCGAACCCGGCGCCGCCGCCTCTACGTCCCTCCCCTCTCAAATCGAAGCACACTGCGACGTGCGCCGTCGACGCCTCTCCCACCTCGCCCAACGCCGCTTGCCGAAACGCCGTCAGCGCGCCGGAATAAACGCGACCGTGTGCGCTGGCCTCCGCCGCGTCCGCGCGTCGCCGGCGACGCTCCGGCCACCAAAACGCGGCGGCGCCACCCCTCCCAGGTAGTCCGCATCTCCGCGCGTCGGACGCGCCCGCGCGTGCGTCCCAGAACAGCGTGCTGCACCGCCCCCGTCGTTCTCGCCGCCGCGGCATTGGGAGACCTTCTCTCCCACCGCTGACGTCACGCCAACGTCGCCGCGGGCCCACCCTGTCAGACTTCTTTTTTTTAACCAGAAACAGAGAATGCAAACATTTTTACATATAATTATCATAAAAAAATATGAAAAAAAAGAGAATAAAAAACACAAACCTAATTAGGACAGGGAAAAAAAAATTCAAAATTTTGTATTGTCCAAGAATTGGATAAATTGTTAAACACAACACAAACATATTAGAGTATCCAAACCTAAATTTCAAATTTAAATCTTCTAAAAAATTAACATTCTTTCGAATCTAATCATTTTACAAATTTGCGAACAATTCAAATCATCAAACTTCCTCGATTCAACCAAATTTAGACATTTTTTTGAACGCAAACTTCCAAAAATTCCTATAAAAATATAGACTTTAACATTTACTGAAGTAGACGCTCTCAAAAAAAAAATGAATTACAACCACACTGAAACACACTGAAACATTCTAATTCAAAATACAAATTCCAGTACTTCAAAATTCCAAAATTATTTAAATCCTGATCATTCTACAGACGAGAACATAATCCAAAACTTAATACATTTCCAGTTTAAACAATTTGTTAAATCTACACGTTTCTAAATTTTAAAAAAATTCCCAATATGACTAATTTTCAAAATCTAAATAATTTTTAAACACAAACTCTCTGCACTCCAACGATACATAAATCTACACAATTTTAAACTGTCAACGATTTCAAATTTGAATTTTCTCACGCTACTGCGGCAGAAATTAAAAAACTTACAGAAAAAACATTTTAAACTGCTAAATATTCGGAGGTGCAGAAAACAACAAATTGTAATTAAGTATTAAAAAAAAGGTACTCGCAATAACTACAACAACTTTTTACATTATATATGCACCTTATGTCAAATAACTTTTTATATTAATTATGCACCTTATGGAAAAATAACTTTTTATATTAATTATGCACCTTATGGGAAAACACTCCAAAAATGCCGAAGATGTGCAACTACTCCAGACGAGAAATTACGACGAATTTTAACTTTCCAACGTTTATAGTCACAACATCCACGGTGTGTTACTACGTGACGGATAAAATATATATATATATATATATATATATATATATATATATATATATATATATATATATATATATACACATCATATTTACTCAAACTCTTGCGTGATAATTTGCAACCTACAATATTTAACCGCATCAAATAAATTAACATGACTTTCACTTTTTTATAAAATAAAACATTTCTTCAAAATGTTAGTTTCCTGACACGTGCTACCATTTTACTTCCACAATTTCCATAAAATCAGAACCGTTTGGACAATTTTGTCTTCATTTCAAAAAAATCTGAACATTCTTTTTGCAGTACAAACATTTTCTTGAATCCAAAACATCATCAAAATTTCACCATTTCAAAATTTCATAATTCCTTTAAACTTAATCATTCTACAAACGCGAAAAGTATTCAAATCTTACTGCATTACCAATTAAACCAATCCTTAGAATCCAAACACTTCTAGAACATAGTTTTCTTTTTCCAAATTACAACAATTTCCAAATTTGAGCAACCTCTAAAATCCGACCGTTCTTACAATGACAACCTTTTCGAGTTCAAGTAATTTCCAGCTTTAAACATTTTTACAATCCCCACGACTTCAAATTCAAAATTTAACACAAAGGCACAAAAAATGCAACAAAAAATCCATTGTGCCCATTTCACAATTTAGGAAATTCTAATTACGAACTGATTTCAAATTGAATCTCAGCTAAGTACATTATATAAATTAGAACTATCGCCTTTCCTTACAATATATATAACGCAACAAAAAATAAATAAACAAACTATCACAAAATATTCTCAACATGGATGGGTCGGCACTTTGCAATTCAATAATTTCAAATTTCCACACTTTTAAAATAAAGACATTTCCAAAATTAAATTTTACCACACGGGCGCGGCGGTGTCGCCGCGCGAAATTTTCCTAGTTATAGGCTTATAGCTAGCTAAGCTAGTGTACGCAATTTTTTTACAGAAGCTAGCAAACATTTTTTTTTTCTAAACGTAATCTTCGAGTTTTTGCATTCCTCCTGACTGAAGATTTCAGTGTCTCTATTTCTTCAACCTGTCAGAGTTGGCATTTCCGTAGTTCCAGGAGCTTCAGGTACTCTTCTTCCGAGTCCTGTGATGTGTGGCATTACTTGTGGAAAACGCATGGCTACTCTAATGCCAGTGTCTACAAAATCTTGTCTGGGAACCATGGTACACCTCTGCTCATTAGTTGGCTATGGAAGTCTTGTTTTCAGAGAAAACATCGAATCTATTTTTGGTTGCTTCTCAGAAACAAAGACTCAATACAAGACTAGTGTTGCAAAGGAAGAATTTTGAAATTAAATTATATGAGTATATGACTAAATCCTATGTCAGTTCCACATTACGGAAACCACGCATCCTCTTACTTATGCCCCAACAATGATATGCACAGCAATCCTCTCTAAAGCAGTAGTTCAATGTCCCTTTGTTCATGCTTATAATCACATTAGCATCCTGGAGTGTCTGGAAGTGCAGGAGTCGATTCAATCATCAATGGAACTGAGCCAAACATTTACAAATGCCAAAGATTTCTTACAAAGGAAATGAACTTAGTGTTCGAAAGAACACGGAGAAAGTCTCATCTTAAACCCAGTAGCTGGTTAGCCATATTTGTATAATAGTTTCTTAGGTTGTCATTATTTTAGCTCTATAACAAACTTATTAAAATAATTTTTCACTGTAAGAAATTACCCATTGTTTCTCCTTACAAATATCCATAGAAAGAGTATCTTTTTTTTTTTTTTGACAGGATCCGATTTCATATAAAGGAAGCTCAGTACAAATTACAAGCAGGTCCCTCAGGAACCAGAGAATACAAAGAAGACCCAGCAAATTGCACTAAACACCCCGAGCAACCTGAAAGACCACAACCGGATCCACCCCAACCCCAAAACCTAATCCTCACCGGAGCCGCCGTACCACCAATGCCAGGACAGCGAGCACCTCCACAAGTTGTAGTCGACTGCAAATCCGGCCGCCACTCCGCGACGGACACCTAGCTCGATGAACGCATACAGCCATAGTGCAAGCTTGCCGAAACCACCCTTCTTCCCGCCAGCTCCGCGACGATCAGGCCAGCCACCCAGAACGCCCACTCCCCGGTCAACCTCTTCCCTCGCCGCCACGGCCGGCCAAAGCAAGTTCACCGGAGAAAACCACCACCACCACAACCAAACATGGGACGGCAACAAAAGGCAGCGCTCAGTACCTGACGCCTCAGATCTCCACCGTGGAGCTCGAAGAAGCAGCAGGACCTCGCACCCCGACGACGCGTCCACCTCGTCATCAGGAAAGCCGCCACGCTGCCACATCGAGGCAGCCCTCTCCTCCTCCCCTCGCCACCGAGGCCGGCCAGGAACAGGAGAGGAGACCCCAGATCTGGAGGCCAGAAGTACTTGAAGAAGAGGAAGGCCACGAACTCGCCTCCACGAATCTCCCACCTTGGGAGCTTGATGGAGATCAGATCCGCAGCGGCGTCGACGCCGTACTCGAGCGCCGGAGCAACACACCTCCAAAAGGAAGAAGACGGGGCATCCGCCACCAAACACCACATGGGAAAGACAGGAAAACCTAATCTAAACCCTACTCTACTCTGTACAGCCCGCGCTCCACTCTCTCCACCACGCCGGACGGCAGCGCCGCCGGTGAGGCGAGCCGAGCGAGCCGGGAAGCCCGAGGCGACTCTCAAGGAGGAGAGGAGAACGAGAGGATAAGGGAGAGGGGAGGGGGGAAAGGAGTATCTTTCTTTGCTCCTTGAATTAGAATAGCGTCAACTTTGGATCCAACCTTCCTGATAAATATCTCAATCATCCATTTTAAAACAAATGCACACTCTCTCTATAAAATTTCTTCCATAAATTACACTTTATATCAGATATGAGAGATAATATAGTATGTTCTACAGCACATGTCGTGATAATCCATAAAAAGTTCTTCTATAAATTACACTTTACATCAGTTATTTTAGTTATTCAGAGGCGTCTAATAAGAATAAAGAAGTGCATCCATTTCTCAGCATCGGCATGCAAATATCCTATGCAAAACAATCTGATCCCAGTATTGATGATTTTAAAGTGAAACAGATCATAACCAAACATTTTAAGTGCATGAACAGTTTCACAAAGAGCATAGGTATGGTGTCTTGCTCAATAAAAGATCAGTAACACTACATTTCTGAGACTGCTCAATAAAAGATGCCAATAAAATGTGGTCAATGCAATGTAGTCAGCCCATTCAGCGATTGTGCATCTAAACAAGTCCAAGATGTACAAGACATCTGCCCGTTACACAGAGAGTTGCATCAGCAAATAGAACAAGCCCAGAATTGCCAGTAATTTCGCCAAAATGAGATCTCATGACTTCCAGTTGCTCCTTCAGCTTTGTTGTGGGCCAAAATTAAGGAACCTGCAAGGAAACATTGTAAGCACTAAGCACAAATAATTTTTGTGATGACATACTTGGGTAACATTTCTCTTGAAGTACTACTTGGATAGCATTTCAATATTGGTGGTAAGTCAATTTAAAGCATGGTTACTTGGTAAGAAATAGAAAGGAGCATACTTCAGTTCAGTCCTGATTTACACGTTCAACTTTGTCCCAATTTTATGGCTGGGATAAGTCGGACCAGGTACTGGAGTAGTTCTGACAAAGTAATACTACTCTGCGTAGCAGTCAAGCACTGAAGACAGTGCAGAGAACGGAGAAAGTCAAGAAAGTTGAGTCAGTCGCTATGCTACCAACTCACTGGCTAGTCGCACAACTAGCACGACAGTCGTAAATAGTCACAACTAGTCGAGTTCTTTTGGTTGGAAGTCGAAGACCACCCTGGCGACTAGTCATGATTAGTCGAACGAGTCTCCATTGCCGAATAAGGAACATATTCAAGCAGAATAGTTTTTGCCCAAAACTGCAGCATGATTGAAGAAAAGGAAGTACTCTAGAATGTAATCAGCCATAATATGTGTATACAATTCGGATACTAAAATTCATCACATCTCACAAGTGACGAACACTCAGACCAAACAAGTTGAAGTTAAGCATATCAATGGTGTTCTGGTAAATATTGGACAGCTAAAATGACCAGTTGAACACAGTGACTTGGAAACATGACTGAAACTTCCTTGTTTGTGCAACACATTGCAGGGGCAGTGTAAGAGAAATGCAGATCCATGAACACAGAAAGAAAGATATGACTAAATATCGAACGGAAGAAGAAAGGTACACAAGCAAGAGTAACTCAAGAGAAAGTACCAAAAGTGGCTGGAACACTTCAGTTTTTGTGGACGCGAACCAGCATCTCTGCCAATGTCTTCCTTTCGCAATTGGTCTTGTTGCTCGAAAGTGTTCCTTCAATTATAAAAACAAGAACTTAATAAAAATAGCACAGAGCAACAATGCAGTATATGTTTCTTCGTTACAATAGAATTGAATTGGAAAACAACGTCTAAGAATTTATCATGACCAATGCATATCAGCACGTGGACATTAATTAGAGACCAGAAAAATGTTTTACATGATAGGAAAATCCCATACATAATGAGATCAACAAAAGAGCAATGCTATGCATAACACGGTTTCAATCAGACCATTGTACGACGAACCATCTGCACCCTTAGATTGTTTCAGTTTTCAAATCAGTTTGGGTTGGTATAATATCGTACCAAATCGAATGTAAACTGTCATATGCATAGCATTTCGTCAACAAAATACACCAGATTCGCTTGCCAAAATTCCACCTGTGATATCCTAAAAGGAGTGGAGATACTGCTAACTATGGCCAATGTAATACAGAAAAGTATGAGCGCATCATGTGCAATGATTAAGCCCCAATATTTAAGATATCGATGACCAAATCATACAGTTGAGAAACTTCAATATACGAATGTAATGGGTGTCTATTAACAAAATAATCCCTGCTACGCACAAGGTTCTAACAGGCGCATGATCTGAGAAAATGTTAAACTAAAACCTGTGTAATCTAACAATTATAGGACACTCAATGCTTCAATATCCATTGTAGCGCGCGAAACAAGCATGTTGAAGAAGAGAGGCTTATATATACCTGGGATATAGGTTGATGCAAGACATGTTGGGAGCACACAGGGATGAAAGAGACTCGAGTGGCGCTTCATTTGTCTGACGATTTCGTCTGGAAGAGTACTCCTCGAAGTCACCTCGGCCTTAGCCATGTCCAGGGCAAAACAGCTTCGCGGTGCTGGAGGTACACAACGTTGGCTTTGAGAGGATCTATGGCGGCAACCCAGGTCTGCGGTGTTCCAATGGTATGGACACATCGGACGAGGTTTCTGCAATTCCAAGTTCAATCGCGTGATCCAGCGTCCAGCTGCAGCTCTCGACATCAAGCGAAAACGAGCCGATCGCGAACGACTTCTTTGTATTGCTAAGGTGGACGAACCGCAGCTTCCCCTCGCTGAATCCCATGCGCCGGTAGCTGCTCAGCATCAGACTCCCTGCAGGCCACCGACACATGGAGCAGGCATCTTACTGCAGTCCGGCAGCTCGACAAAGTGAAGCTCTGGGCGGTCGCTGAACGGGTCGACGGAGCAGACACCCCAGGTGACGTCCGCCCACCACAGCCGGTCCCCGAACGCCAGTACCTCGTGGTCTACCAGCATCCTCCGCTCAGCCTTCTCCACCGTGTACGGCCCGGCCACGACCATCGGCCGCTCTCCCACTGCCCTGTTTCCGACAGAAACCGATGCACGACTTTGCGGTCGCCCCCTTCCTGGCAGCTGAGCTGAGCCACCACGTACCTATCAGGTGGGCCGTGAGAGCCTTCGGAGGATTGGGTGAGCAGGCCGAACGGCGTGCTCCCCTTCTCGACATCCATGTCCGGGACAGGGAGGCGGAACAGCTGGCCGCTGAGAGGGTTGCAGACGAGGAGGCGGGACAACTCCTGTTTGACGCTGCCGCTCGCGGCCATTTCGTGTAGCGATTTGGGGCGGTGGCGGGTGTCGACGAAGTCGAGGAGGAGGAGGCCGTCGCTGCTCGCGCCGCGCACGATGCCGACGAGGGAGTCCAGGGCATCGCCGCGGGCGTCGACGAGGCGGGCGGGGACGGAGAGCCGGGAGGCGCGCGGGGCGGCGTTGAGGTCGAAGGACGCGCGCGCGACCGGCGACGGCGCCGCTGACGCGTCCAGCGCCACCTCGATATTCACCATGGCCCACGGTGGGCGGGAGCGCGCCGTGCAGAGGGAGCGGCGGAGGGGCGCCGAGACGGCGGCGGCGAGGCGTCGGAGCAGGAGGGGCATTTTGCCTCTGTAAAGGCCGGTGATTTGTGTCAGTGTGAGCAGAGACGAGGAGAGAGCGAGCGATTTTTGCAGGCCATGGTGGGGAAAGAAGGGGTTTGGCGCATGGACTGAGTTCATGTATCTCGGAAATCTTCTGGCAAGAAGAAAGGTCCTGTCGAGCGTTCTTCGGGTCAGCCAGAATGGTCTGACGGAGAAGACGACAAATGGAGTTCGGCTACTGCGAATTTCCTGTAAAAAAACTCTTGCGAAGTCTCGCCTATTTGAGCTGTGACCGTGGTCGTGTCCAGTGCAAAAAAAAATAAATAAATGTCGAAATTTCGATCGGAACTCACAAAATAGATCGTGGGCAAGGCTAGCTTGCGCGAGCGGTTGCGCGCGCGCGGTTTCGAACTGCCGCACGTGGGCGTTCCGACAGCGACGCCCCCGCCGCCATCGCCGGCCTGGCCGCATGCCTCCGCCCCCATCGCTCGCAAAGTTGATACAATGTTTTATTAGTTGGGAACAAAACTACAATAGATGACCACAATAGCACTTGACACTTCATGAGGGGAAGTGCAGGAAGTCGATTACCATAGCACTTGCAACTTCATGAGGGAAGTGTCAAAGCAAGAATTTCTAAATTCTACCCATACTCGCTAATGCATGACTTACATAACTGACTTATCGATCAATTTTCATTTTTGGGAAACTATATGTTTATATTTTTGGGAAAAATTATTTTTTTGTTATTAGTCCGAACATAGTTACACTCGATGGCCATACCACCTGCAACCTTGTGAGGTAAATGCCAAAGCAAGTATTTGTAAATCGTACTCACAATCGCTAACTCATGACTTACAAAGTCAACTTCTGGATCAACTTTTTATTTGGGAAAGGTATTTTTGTTAATTAAGAACATAAACAATCCATAGCCATATCACTTTGAGGGAAGTACACAAACCTAAGTCTATGTAAATTCTACCCATACACATAATTAACTTCCTAGTGTTTTTTTTTTGTGAAAAGAGATTATATTAATTTGGAAAAGAATTAAAGAAGTGTCAAAACAATGTTTTTGTAAGTTCTATACATACCACTAAATCATGACTTACATAATTAACTTATCTATCGATTTTAGTGAAGATGGATCCGTGGAGGCTATGATAGGAGAAGACCCCAAATATAAAACTATACTCATGTCCACTATACTACTATCTATTATGTACAAAATACTATTGAATATTTATTAAAATCAAGTGTGTACCACGTACTTATGAACAAACCAATCTAATCAACAATAACAATTTTAGTTAGGGTTATAGGCGTGCTCTAATGGAAGTTTAACAGTTTGTATGACAAACCGAAATATATGCCAATATATTTACATGTTTAATTTTATGCAAGAATATTTATTTCGAAGCATGCATGAGCATTAGTATAGAGAAGATGGTACCAAGCGGATTTAGTTTATTTACTCGACGGTGATTACTATTAGTGATGCCATTTAAATAACAAGCATTCATCATGCATAAAATGTCATTTCATTAGTATACCCATTGTAACCTGCAAGATATATTTGACCACAAAAATGTAAAGATTCATACCAACGTTCATTTCATACTCCGGAAGTTTCTATAAATATGCTTAGCTAATCTTACACTAAAGCCCACTTTTAAGATATTTAATATTATATATACTACACATATTTTATGCGGTTATCCGAGATTAATTTGCGAAGAAAAATATGCTCCAAATATTGTTTCAGTCTACCACGATGCAAATGTATTTTCAAATATGTAACTTACGAATATATATAACAGATGCTCCATGGTGCCCGGGCACCAGGATGAAATACAACACAATCTGGGTATCTAGACAATATGTATACCACGGGTATGCATACCTTGGATATACATACCTCCTACATACATTTAGCATTTAGCATATATATAAGGAATGTTACAACCAACATTTAGCATTTTTTATGTGGTCAAGAATGCCAAATAAAAAATAGAACATTACCCTTTTCAAGACTTTTGCATACCAAAATTAAGTATAAAAATTTAATATAAATTACGGGGAACGTCATAAGCCTTCCACGCAGGGTGGCAAAGAAATACCAGCGAGACACCGTCACGTGAGGTGACCGGCGCGTACTCGCTGGTGAGTTCTTCTGGCTCGAGCGCGTACATGTCGATGTTGTGGAAGAAGGGGGAGGGAGACACTAGTACAGAACGACACATCGGATACCCCTCTATGGCAACGGCAAGAGTTAGGCGACGGAAAAATGAGCTCCGCGCGCTTCCGCGAGTGCGCGCGCGCGCTAGTCGGTCGATGGGCCCGACACAATGGTAACGGAGGCTGAAAAGATCTCCGTTGCTCATATCTAGGCAACGGAGGAAAGAATATCTCCGTTGCTGATATTACCACATCAGAAACGGAGATCGGTCTATCTCCGTTTCCTTTGTGAAGGCACTTTAAGCGGTGCCGGTATTAATATCTCCCACTCCAGTACTGTATCTCACTCTCACTCTCAGTCTCACTCTCCCCAGTTCCTAACCCTAGCCGCCCATCGATGGCGAACCCCTCCGGCGCCGACAGAAGTCAGGATGGAGCATCTTCCTCCTCCCACCCTCCGAGGCGTAGCCCGGATCTCCCCTACAACTGGGGCGAGATCCCCGACGACTGCGGTCGCGAGTTCATTCGGAGCCGTCAAATCCCATCCGGATCCACGGCGGCGGCGGCCACCGACGCCCGGATCTCGTCCTCATCGTCCTCCTCAGACGATGAGGACGAGGATCTGGAGGTCGGTCTCCTCCTCTCTCGCGCCTCCTTTGAGCGCGAGCGCGCCGAGGATGTCATTCGGGCGTCTGGGATGCAGAGAGCTATCCGCATCTCCGCCGCCGAGCACGCGATAGAAGCCGCCGAGGAGGCGTTGTTCCAGACGCGGCTCCGGGCGGCCATAGACCGCTCTCTTCTCCCTGGCCAGGGCCCTGGGCCAGATGCGGCGGCGGCAGCGGTGGCGGCGGCGGAGGATGAGGAGGAGGAGGACGCTCCGGTGTTCGAGCAGGATGATGTCTCCTCTGACGTCTCCTCTGGCAGTGGCTCCGGCACCGACGCCTGGGACGCAATCCATGACGGAAAGCGACCCCGCCTCGCCTAAGGTAAATGACCGCTCTGTTAGCTACTTATTTAGCTCGGTTTGCTCTGTTAGTTAGCTCTGTTCAGCTATGTATTTGCTATGTTAGCTACTTATTTAGCTCGGTTTGCTTTGTTTAGCTATGTATTTGCTATGTTAGCTACTTATTTAGCTCGGTTTGCTCTGTTAGTTAGCTCTGTTCAGCTATGTATTTGCTATGTTAGCTACTTATTTAGCTCGGTTTGCTTTGTTTAGCTATGTATTTGCTATGTTCGCTACTTATTTAGCTCGGGTTGCTCTGTTAGTTAGCTATGTTCAGCTATGTATTTGCTATGTTAGCTACTTATTTAGCTCGGTTTGCTTTGTTTAGCTATGTATTTGCTATGTTAGCTACTTATTTAGCTCGGCTTGCTTTGTTTAGCTATGTATTTGCTATGTTAGCTACTTATTTAGCTCGGTTTGCTCTGTTTAGCTATGTATTTGCTATGTTAGCTACTTATTTAGCTCGGGTTGCTTTGTTTAGCTATTTATTTGCTATGTTAGCTACTTATTTAGCCCGGTTTGCTCTGTTTAGCTATGTATTTGCTATGTTAGCTACTTATTTAGCTCGGGTTGCTCTGTTAGTTAGCTCTGTTCAGCTATGTATTTGCTA
This sequence comes from Poa pratensis, assembly GCA_947311845.1. Taxonomy (NCBI): domain Eukaryota; kingdom Viridiplantae; phylum Streptophyta; class Magnoliopsida; order Poales; family Poaceae; genus Poa; species Poa pratensis. The sequence continues at coordinate 21,903,033 of CAMZMU010000065.1, forward strand.
TGTTAGCTACTTATTTAGCTCGGTTTGCTCTGTTAGTTAGCTCTTCAGCTATGTATTTGCTATGTTAGCTACTTATTTAGCTCCGTTTGCTCTGTTAGCTGCTTATCCCACTACATTTTGCTTTGTTTACTGCTTATTGGCTCTGTTTATTAGCTTTGTTTGCTGTTTTTAACAAAGAATATTCGTTGTTTCAAGGGCTTGGTGGATGCTTGGTGACGATGCTGCTGCCGTGAAGACCTAGGAGCGGGGCTCCATACACGGTGCCGTCACCAGGAGCAGTACATTTTGCGCAGCAGGGAAGACAGTAGATGTTCATCTGGCGGCCGTGAAGACATAGGAGCAGAGCTCCAGCCACGCGCACTGATGAACTTTTGTAAAGCAGGGCGTACAGGAATACGGTGACGACCAGGCGGCCGTCTAGTCGCATGGAGCGGGGCTCCATCGACGGCACAGCCCGTCACCGTGTTTTTTTTGTTTTCCTGTAACCCTTATTAGAAACGGTTATTAGCAAAACTCCGTATCTAATGTTAAATACATCAGAAACGGTTTATCTCCTCTGTTGCCATTGAGACCTTCACATCAGTGACAGAGTCGGGAACACGGACCCTTTCTCCGTTGCCGAAGGGGTTTTTGGCCCGTTTCCGATGTGTCGTTCTGTACTAGTGAGAGTTGCCGGAGGTGATCCGTGGGAGGAGGTAGCCCTCCAGGAACTCGTAATGGGAGGGGTGGAAGAAGAGGTTTGCCATTCTTGCTTCTGAATTGGAGGGAATTTGGGGGGACTGATTCGGGAATTTGACGGCTACCTGTGTTTATATAACTGACCGCAAAACATTAGTACCAAAATACCAAAACGCTAGGTAGAGTTGGCGATATGAGCAAATATTCAGAAATTGTTATATCCAAACCTTGACAAATTGTTATATTCAAATCTTGTTTGGAGAGAGGAAAATTCATCTACCTCTCCTAAGCCAGTCAGCCTTCAAACGCACCGACATTGTCCTCTTCCGACATCTGGCTTTCTCCTCTGACATCATCCCGTTGGGTGCTAGATCTACACTTTGAGGTGTGTCCGCGTGCTGCCTCGGCTAAATTCTTTCAACAACAATGGTTCTATCTTTGGCACACTACTTCGAAGGTATGCCAAGATGTAGCTTCAGGACGGAGCCGCGTGAGTGAAGAGGTCATATGTCCACTTTTTAGTAGGTGGCCGCTACGTTGGTGCCTGAAGCGAGTGACAGACGTTAGTATCATGCTCACGGTTTCTTTCGTTTAATTATACCTTTTCTTCTTGGCGGAGGGTCATCTTTGTAGAAGTTAGGATTCAATTATCTTTACACAATTATGTCATGCCAATGTTTATGTAGATTGTATGTTTGTTTTTAGATCATGTAGATTGTATGTTGATCTTTATTCTACCAATGAGGCACGTATTCGTGAGAAAAAAACGTGTGCACGAACTAGCAACAATTAACCATTCATGTACAAAAAGATGATGTAGTTTTTCAGGAAAAAATAGTAAAGGAACGAAACTTACTATTCACCCTTGAAACTAATTAGTATTTGGAATTTTAAATATATTTTTTTGAATTTTAACAAAATTGCGTGAAACAAATATTTTTCAAATGTAATGCCTTGATGGTTTGGGCCAACCGAAAGGTTGATTTGGTCTGGGTGACAACGAAAGGGGCTATTCGGTCTGCTTTCGAGCGAAAGGCTCTCAATCGGCCAAGTCGTGACCGAAAGACCTTTCTGCTTGGGCCAAGCCAAAAGGTGCCGGCAACATGTAACAAATATCTTTGGACAGCTCTCTTCTTCATCCTCTCCCTCTCTCTGCCATTTCTTTATTTTCTTTCTCACTTCGAACCAGCAACTCGAGTAGGGAATCGAGATAAAAATAATCTCCCTACCACATATCTCATAGCCCTCTTGACTGAATCACCATAAATAGTACTATCAGGAAGACCCTCCACCCACCAATGTCTTCATCCACCCGAAGTTAGGGATCTCTTTATTGAGGAATTCTACATCTGCGTCATCGGGATAATGCTGCACATGTGAAGATAAGATAGACATAAATATTAGAACTATGACACCACCATCTAATGGGATGTAAATTTAATATCAATTACCTATACGTGAAATACACATTCCTCCGGCAAAAAACAGATTTTGTCAATACATGTGTAATAGGGAAGTTCCTGAGGCCCATTTCAATAAACTTGAGATCAAGAACTATGTTCCACCTTCCACGCAACACGAGATGTTCTTCACGTATTTCCCCTGGGTTTCTCACCGGGGGCTGGATTTTGGGTAAACCTTTACCCAACTCAGCGAGGGGGCTACATATACTAATTAGTTCCCAGAAGCACACTTCCGCTTCCCTCCCTCGTACTACCAAAGTCCCTTTTGCGGTATGATATGGAATACAAAAGGACATATATATATGGATCAAAACAACTATTAGAAGCATCACACAACTTTCTAATGTTTCCCTAGATTACCCAACCAATACACCTCTGCATCACAACATATGTTGAGGGGTTTATATAGGATGATCTGGAACATAAATGGCGGGATAAAGATGGCAGAAGATATATGGAGGGAGGGATAGATGGCGAGAAGACACTTGGCATGAGAATATTGGTGGGAAGAAAAAGGGCAGGAAGAACACCTCAAAGTAAGAAGCTACACATTTTTATCACGAAGCTACATTTTGTTTTAGGTGGCTGCTACGGTGGTGCCACAAGCGAGTGACGAGCTTTGGTATCATGCTCAAGGGTTTCTTTGGACTAAATTGTACTTTGTATTCTTATCCGAGGGTCCTCTTTGCAGAAGTTAAAATTCTATTATCTTTACAAAATTATGCCACACAATTTTTACGTAGCCTGTACGTTGATCTTTATTATATGAATGAGACTCTGAAAGAGCATGTTTCCCCAATGTGTGGTTTTGTTAATTAATGACAATCCTTATGAACTAATGTTTGCATTGACATATCCTTATAGATCTTGTCCATGGGAAAAGATTGGAGTTCATGTTTTGGACTCTAAAAGCTTACATGATGACCAATATTCTATTCAAGGGTTTATATGAACAACGGTCGTGTGTAGAGTTGAGCATATTGCAAGTATGTCTTGAAAGATTCAAGACATCATCTTTGTGAAGAGAGAATGAAAGATACAAGTTGATCAAGGCTAAGTGCGAAGAGTGGAATTCAAGTTGATCAACACGCAAAGCTAATTTATGTGTCATGTGGGGTCTTGGTCCAATGGCATGGTAAGCAATTTTACATATAGCCATGTGAACTAACCCATGATATATGTGTGTGTGTGGAGTATCTTTGTGGGGTTATACGTCTCAAACGTATCTATCAATTTTCATTGCTTCATGCTTGATTTATATCAATCCATATGTTTTAATTACACTTATATATGATTTTAGAGCATTTTCTGGGACTAACCTATGAACAAGATGCCCAGTGCCAGTTCTTGTTTTCTACTGTCTTCTTGTTCCAGAAAAACTCTTTAGGAAATATTTTCGAAATAGGACGCCAATTTATGAGGATTTATTTTACAAAGGAGCTAAGACGGAATCCATAGGGCACCTGCAGGCGAGTCCCACAGGGCCTAGACGCCACCCAGGCGTGGCCAAGGGCTGGGCTGCGCCCAGGGGGCGTTTGGCCGCCTCGTGCCCCGCCTCTCGCCGCCCTTTTACCTATAAATACTACGTCTTGGGAAAATCCTAAACACCCGAACAATTTCCACAGAAGATATCCGAGGTCGCCGCCGTCGTGAACCCTAGTTCAGAAGGGTTCTAAAACTCTTCCCGGCACTTTGCCGGAGGGGAGATCATCGCCGAAGGGCTTCTATACCACCATGTCAGCCTCCAGAGTGATGCATGAGTAGTTCATCTTTTGACTACGGGTTCATGGAAGTATATGTATGGTAGTATCTCCATTTTGTGCCTCCATGTTTAGATCTTGTGAGCTGCATAACATGATCAAGATCATATTTTTGTAATGCTACTGTTGGATGTATGCCCGAGAGACAATAAATATACATCTATTTCATGATTAATGTATTATGTTTCTATGCTACAACTGCTATGGTCTATAAATGTGATATTTATAGGGAAACACATACGCACATGTAGAAACATAATCAAACATTTTACCCTTTGTCACATCTCTTGACAAACTAGTTAATACTGGATGACCTTGCTTTTTTCGGTCATGGACATATGCATGTCATTATTAATGAGAGCATATTGTTGTCTCAACAGTACTGGGAAGACCCAAAATAAGATATACTATGAGATCAAGGTTTTGATATATATGGTATAGTCATAGATTGATTAACTTGTTTATTCCTTAAACCATGAGAATTTATCGTTAGGTGTATTGGAGAGTTTACTTTGGCACGGTCAAACATCACGACCATTAAAGGGTGATCAAAACGGCTGTTGCTGAGTGATCTTGAAGATATGCATTAATCATAGTAGTTCAAGAATGGGAATTGCTCCTCTAGACAATAGAGTGATACATACTGGATCCACTCTAGTGGGAAGGTATCCATAGATAAGTCTGCGTAGACAAAGGTCATGGTATTATAATATCATGGGGATACTGGGACATGGGAAAAGAGTAATGGCATCGTACCGGTAACGAGGATAAAGCGACATTGTGAATGAAAGGTCTCATTCATGGTAATGTCATATATCTCGCCCCGGTAAATGATGAGTATTTGAAGTGATGGGAATATACTTGATAGTCAACAAGTTCAACAAAGTTTCTTTGTTAACGCGATAGCAGTCATTCAGGTCGTCCATGTTCCTGACCCTGACCGGTAATTGGATAGGCAAATCCAATCATAGCTACCCGTTATCGAACCTGTAGGGTAACACACTTAAGTCGTCAAAGTCTGATGTGTATGTGGTATGTCAGAGAGTATCACCTGGGATGGTTCCGGAGTGATAGAATTATATTCAGAGATTTGATCATATCGGAAAAGGAGGTATCAGATTTATTCTGATAATTTATATAGTGGAAATATTTATCCGATGTTTTTGTTTGCGGATACTGGGTGTCCGGATCATACAAATAGGTTTGTATGATACATAATTAATTTTGAGAATTTTCTATAAAAGGATTATTCGCATTAGGAATTAATTAGACAAAAATATATTAAAAGGAAAAATATTTATAAAGAGGAAATCACCGGAGCCCACCAAAAGGGGGCTGCCGAGTGGACCCCATGGGCACACAAGGCTGCCGCACCCCTCCAAGGGGAGGTGGGTCGGCGCAAGGCAAGAGGGGGGAGGCGCCCTCTCCTCACCTGTGGTGGGCCCCATGGGAACCACATGGGGGCCAGTCGGTGCTCTAGGGTTTGGGGGTGGGCCCCACCCCAAGGCGGCGGCGGAGGGTTCGGCCCCTCCACCAAGCCACCTTACCCCTTGGATCTACTATATAAACCCCACCCCCCTCTCCTTTGTGCACACAATTTGAGAAGGATTTTGGGGGTCTCCCACGTTTGGAGTATCCCATCATCTATATCTAAGCTCTCTCTCTCTCTCTCTCACTCCCATGTGTTGGGGTTCTGTCCACCTCACATACACTAGTAGCTCTTAACGCTGTCACGGGGAAGCACTGGTGGACTTTGATGGACAGACGTGTGCGAGCTCTCAGAGGGGTGAGACGTCATAGACGTTTGACTCTCGCTCTGCTGGATCCAGAAGATTATATGAGGGATCGACAACATTCTCAACGTCAGGCTTGTCTGTGAGAATATTCATCAGGCTTCATCAACATCGTCATCGACACCCGTTCTGCATCTTCGTGTCGGCAACGAATCAGATCTAACCCTGCTTGTACCTTCATAGTGGTTCCTGGTTGTTACGTAGGTCGGAAAATTTTAATTTCTGCTACGTAACCCAATAGTGGTATCAGAGAGATCTATGAGTAGGTACATGTACGATCTAGAACACATAAGTTTGTGCGGGCACTGCACAAGTTTGTGCGGGTATGTCACTGAGCTCTCCTGACATTTAAATTATCTATGATTGCTTCCCAATAAGCCTTGGTGTTTTGTTTTCAACGACATAATATGATTTAATGGACTTTAGGCAATCCGCAGACCTTTCAGCTGTTGTTGTATGCTGGTCAGCGCCAACGAAGTGCTTTAGTAGCTTCGGGTCTTACTATAGTTGGAATCGTTGACTCTTGGTAGATAGGCCATGTGGATTGGATCAACACGGGGGTCACGCGCACCTGTGATCTTTTAGATTGGGCTTCGAGATGTTTTCATAATATCTGAGGCTTAATCACCCCGTAAAGTCAATCTAGCGACATGAATAATCAGTTACACACCCCATGGAGCCTTAGAAAATGATCAACTGTCTTATTTTCACCTCCCTTGGCTTTGAATTGACTTGTCTTGACCGTGTTAATTATGCCACGTATGACTACACGTGAATTTAACTATTCCCAAATCAATCATAGTGCATTGACAAATATTGTATAGTGAGTAGTTCCACAACCATTATACTCTCTCTGTCGCGAATTATAAGATGTTTCGGATATTTAATATGGACTAAATATGAAGTTAAATGAGTGAAAATACACACAAAAACACGTTTAGATACATGTGATTCAGAAGAAGAAAAAAGTTGAACATCTTATAATTCGAGACCGAGGGAGTACATCGTAGCCCAGTCAACTGATTGCTCACTTTCCTAGTCTAATCAACATGTCAATGAAAAATGCAGATACACATGTTTGTAATCCATCTCAGCATATTGACAACTTTCCAGCATTCTGTCTGCTAACACTTCATCCATCGCAACTTGTCCAGCTCCAGCTCGTCTTTGTTCTTCTCGAGCCACCACTACAACTCTGCCTGGACTTCCTTCACAATAGTTAAAGCACAATCTAGGATTATCAAGCACACCATATATGCAGGGTAGGAATGTAGGATATTTTCATATAGGCTTAGCAGAAGAAAGCAAAACATGGTTTATGCTCCACCATGGCTGGATATAAGAAGAATGCTAATATAGCATCCTGAAGTAAAATAACTTGAGACCAGTCGTGCTGCAAAATGGATAGATATATTTACAGAATGTCAAATTACATAGGCAGGACTGAAATATACATTGTGAGCAATCAATGTAGCTAACCAAGCTGGTACGGAAATGCAACCGATGCCATCAAGCGTCATTTCTTGAATAACCATATGACATCAACAATTGATGAGGCTATAGCCGGTCTAAATGGGGCTATAGCTGGAAATTGTACATGAATTCATTTAGCCCTAAGATGTTCAAAAGGCTAAAGCCGGCTATTTAAAGCTGTGCTAAAATATCCCATTTAAAACTATGCTAAAAATCTCCGGTGGCTGAGAACGCATAATGTCGCTGTTTGCTGGTTGGTTCAGGTAGGTTTGGTTCACGCGAGGACCTTGACACCTGTATCAGGGTCGAAGACTATCGTGAACTTGGTTCACCATATGCCCTGTACATATTTTTTTTTCCTTGGTTCTTTTTGTCTTTGGCTGTCTGTTTGAATTTTCACCATGGGAAGCAAGCGATGATCCGTCCGTCAGAATATCCAAAGAGTGCCAGCTTCAGTAGTTCTAGAGAACAGCAACGTTTGAAGGAAAAAAACTGAACAGTGGACACGTGCTTCTGAATCACGTCAACATTTAATCCACAATACGATGGTTCCTCATTCGGTTGATCATGCTTTATTATGTTAGGAAAATGAATTATGATAGGCACGGCGGCCTAGACTAGTGCGTATGTAATCTAGCTACACAGAGTAGTCCGGTAGGAGAGGATTGAAGAGGGTGCTTTGATTTCTTATCATTAGCATGCAAATAACCCATGCGCCAAGAGAATGAGCAAAGCGAACCGATGATAACTCAACAATTTAGTGCAAATAGTTTTACAGAGAAGATAAGCATCATGTCTTGCGTTGGTCACCTCGATTGCTCCATCTAAATTGCCGATGGAAAGCAGTCATTCGATTCAACCGATGTGCCCTTAAATCTGGTCCCAACATGCATAAAAACACCCGTCTGTTTGCCAAAAAATCAAGGTTCAGGGAGCGCATCAGCAACTGGAACATGCCCCAAATTATCCCAGATTTCCTCCAAAATGAGAGCTCATGTCTTCCATTTCCACTGTCAACTTAGTTGTCTGTCAATTCTAAGGAACCTGCAAACCAAAACATTCCCAGATCATTCTCTCGGATACTTCTCTTTCTAAAACAAATAGTGATATGCTCATATCCTAGCTGGACAGCAATACAACATTTGTATGTCTATTTTTTAAATCTCAAACACAACAGAAATGTACACAAAGGTTACTTGGCAAGAAATACTAGCAAGGAACATTATACAGTTCAGTCTTGATTTTGGTGATAACATTTCAGAACAGTGACTACTGAAGCAATATAGTTTATCAAGGTGAAAAGGCAGGGCACTTTTTAGCCTTTTCCTGATTTTATGTCTGGGATATTGAACAGTTCAAGGCCGGGTGGTTGAGTAGTTCAGACAACCCTCATGTGAAAAGACAGTTTATCAAGGTGAAAAGACAGTACCAGTGAAGCTAATAATTTTTTCTGGAGTAGCATGCTTGAAGAAAAATAGGTAATCCATGATGCAATGTGCCACAATTTTAGTATACAATCTGGAAAATTATAAGACACCGTCATATTCTCGCATCCATATGTAACTCGATCGACGCGATTTAACCACAGTTTGAGTATTGGATTCCTCTGTCTCTTTCTGCCAAATGGAGTGACATAGGGTGCGTTTCGTTATGTAGCCTATCTTGCTTACCCAAGCCAAATTAAACTAGATCATCTGGGTATTGCCAACGGAAGCAAGACATGCTGCAGGGTTAACACCAGCTGTGAGGAAGGTGCGCTTGTTCTCTTTGGATAATCTTCAATTTTCTTTGATGAGTTTGATTACGATTGTACTGCTCATCCACTGGCCTAGACATAGTAGGGAGATGAATTGAACATCTTGTCCATTTGATTAAGACTCGGCAAACTCCTTGTTCTCCTTCGCCATAAATGACGAGTATTGACTTTAATTAGTCTGATAACTACTGAATCTATGTATAATGCACACAGATATGAATTGTTCAACTGCTTGTGAATCATGATAAGCGGCACTGCTTCAGACCGCTCACCGTACCACTAAACTACGCCTAGTGGCTAGCAGACCAAGCATCCATCCCTGTAAAATAACCATCTCCCATCTATGCCCCCTTCCCTTCCTCACCAGACGCGTCTCCGACCCCTTCTCGACGAACGAGCACGACCATCTCTCCTACTCCAACTACTGCTTCTTCTCTTATTACTACCGAGTCGATCGACGAAATCTCCGGCCGCAACCGCGAAATACTCTTGCGCGTGCGCCATTTCTTCGAGGCTGGGTGCGTGCCTCCGCTAGCTGGCTCACGTCTTGGGGACGAGGTAGCTAGAATCGGTGGTCGGCCATGCATGACAGTATAGCCGCCGCCGACGGGGGCATCGCGGGCGAGATCGTGGAGACCGGCGGCGGCCTGCACCCAGAGAGAGTCGTGCCGCCGGGGAAGCGTTCCACTTCCACGACATGGAAGAGCGCGTGGTTCGCGGAGCCCGTGTCCGCGCCGATTCGGACGTGTCGACGCAGGAGAAGGCTTCGTCGTCCTCGTCTTCGTACGCCCATGGCGTGCTCCTGAACGCCTCGACGCGGATCAAGCAGGCGTCGCAGGAGCTCCGGCGGCTCGCGTCCTTCCGCCCGAGCCGCATCGATAAGTCCAAGTCCGCCGCCAGGCACGCTATCAACGGGCTCAGGTTCATTGCCCGGTACTACAGTCACGGCGCCGACTGGCACAGCGTCGAGAAACGCTTCGAAGAGCTCGCCGAGAACGGCCTCCTCCACCGCTCCAAGTTCGGCAAGTGCATCTGTAAACACCTTGCCTCTCGCCTCGTCTTGTCCCAATTAAGCTATTCGTTCATGCGTGATTAATTGTCTTAGGCATCTGCGTCTACGTGTTCACAATAATTAAACAAATTTTGCAGGGACGAAGGAGCTCGCATTGGCCGGCGAGCTGTTCGACGCGCTTGCGAGGCGGCGGAACATTTCCCGCGACAGCATCAGCAAGGCGGAGCTGTTTGAGTTCTTGAACCAAATTTCAGACTGCAGCTTCGACAACCGGCTGCAGACCTTCTTAGACATGTAAAGCTCATTAATCCCCGGTTCACTCCTATTAATTAATCTTAAATTAAACCATCAATTGCAAATCATGCCTTTAGTTAACCGACAGGGTGGACAAGGATGCTGAAGCGAGGATCACCGAGGAGGATATCAAAGAGGTAACTTCTCACTACTCCAAGCTAGTTAACCAATCCGTACTCTTTTATGGATTCATTCATTCACGCATCTCAAGGACGTGGATTTTTCAATAAACTGTAGTCTGCAACAAATTAATACCAAAATGATATCAATTACTGTACATCAATTTAGGTTCTGCAACAATTGAATATCAGGAGTAATTTCAGATTCCGAGGAACACCAAAATATTGGAAACAAAAAACGAAAATAAAACATAACATCTACTCCCTCCATTTTTTAATATAAGATGTTTTAGGTGTTGCACATGTTGTCTAGGTACACACTAAAGTGAGTGAACATACACACTAATACATGTCTATATACATTTGTGTACATGTGCATGTGGACAAATGGTAAAACATCTTATATTGAAAAACATAGCGAGTACTTGTCATGCTTAAAGAGCAAAGACACACCAGCCGTCCTAGGCAACACACGGGTCACGAGAAAATATCTCCAAAATCGAGGTTGGAACTATGAATACACGTCGTCCTCAGATGTAGTACAAAAACCAGATCATGTAGTTTCATCCACGAGGGTAGGTCTGAAAAAGTTACATGCAATGCCTTCAACGAGATAATTGTGAGTAGCACCCCCTTGTCAGGTATAACCAATAAACAAAGGTCGAACCAAGGGAATTTCACCCCAGAGCTATAAAACTGACACATGGAGCACCACCATATGCTAATATTGCCTCCATTTGTTAAACCACCAATTCCATTCCTCCTAGCTATATTGTTATGGCAAGCACAATATATAAATCTGGTAACTTGTGGGACAAAACAAATTGGTCGAAACATCGTAGATATAGTTTTGAATCCTTGTCAAGACGAACTCAACGGTAAACAAATGTGCTAATCATATTTATATTGAAGAAAAGGCACAAAGACCCCACTTTTGATTGAACGCCACAAAAACATCTGGGTTGCGAATTTTAAAAAATATAGGACATAAGGAAAAAAATCACACTACAGGCTACAAAATACAAGAAGCTGACATAGGAGCTGAAAATATGCAACAAAAATACTACCATTCACCCAGCATCCAACATTAACAGAGCCACCACATAATAAAATAAGCAAAGCTAGTTAACCAATCCTTTGCCTCCTCCCGGCCAACAACTGAAATCTTCTCATAAATGTCTTCAAACTGTTTACCATCTTTTCACAAAGATCGTCACGCTTTGCCGACAACATGGTAGTCCAATGTGAGAGAAGAGTAATCATTTTGAACATCACAGTAAAGGCTGAGTTACATGTTTGTTTTGTTAAAAACCAAATATTTTATAGCAATCCTCCAAGACATCGGCCCCGGATCTGACCAAACCAGGAAATAAGACCGTGTTCCTGGTTGCCCCAAAGCTATACTAATGAAAGCATCGAAACTCACCGTGGATAATCGCAAAAGAGCGCCTCATTAACACACCACAAACTTATTAAGTGGGATAGAGGGCACTCGAAAATAAGATGGTGTGCCCCTTGGGACCAAGGTTTTGGTTAACGATAGGAAAATTTTCCCCAGGGGGGTCGGGATTTCCGGCTACCGCGAATACCAGGAAATCCCGACTGGTTACCGGACAAATTTGAAGTCCGAAATTCGAAAATTCAAATTTACCCGTTCCTAGTTTGACCATTTATTGAATGTTCTTCATTAAAATTCAAAAAAAAAAAAATCAAAATTGGGATTATTTATCCGCACGACCATTTCTCAGGCGTGCTCGGGATTTCCGGTTACCGACCGGTAACCGGATTTACCGACCGGTAACCAAAACGCTTCTCGGTACAAGATATAAAAACCCATGACATATATGGGAATATTGCTAAGGCATGAGTCAACTAAAATCTTCATTCCACCAGTGGACACAAGTTGCTAACTTCCCAATTTCTTTTTCATAATAGTAACGAGAAACGCAAAATCTGAAGCTAACAGCTTCCTGTGAGAAACTGGGCCCCAAAATATTTTAAAGGAAACATACCAACTCAACAATTAAACAAATTAGCTACGGAATGCTGCTGCTCCTCTTTCTCAACCCTGCACAAAAAGATCCCACTCTTTTGGAAGTTGATTTTCAGCCTTGACATCGATTCATAACAAAAGGACATATAAGGGACAAATTTCAATGAGTTTTTATGATTTAGGAGATATTGTGTGTTTTCTTAAGGTCCATACTCAGTGTGTTTTTTTAGAAATTTTTAGGAGATATTGTGTGTTTTCTTAAGGTCCATACTCAGTGTGTTTTTATAGAAATAAAAAGACAAATTTCAATGAGTCGAGGGTACAAAGCTAGCAGATAAAGCTGGAAGGCCAAGATAGAGGGTATACCTGCCATGGTATATGGGTACATAAATCCTCTCTTGCACATTTGCGCATCACAATAAGATAATGTCATTTACTACTCAACAGATGGATGTCAGGATGTTGTATTGACTTCAACGCTCCTAGCAAATGACATATGGCTATATGTGCATCAATTGATGCATAGATCGGGTGTTATCTTCTTTTTTTTTTTCAAAAAACAAACAAACAAGTGACACTAGTTAGTTCATGTTTTTATAATACAATGTGTAATTTAATCTAATATTTTAAATTGCTGAAGATGTTGACACTTTCTCTGGTAAAATATTCTGGCCTCGTCTACAGATCATCACGTTGTGCGCGCCGGCGGAAGCCTATCAATGATGTCGCTAATTTCCCCCGAGGAGTACGCACGGCTCATCATGGAGGAACTAGACCCCTACAAACTCGACTACATCGACGTATATAACTATCTTTTCAACAATTGCACAATTAACTCCCTTATTTGCAATGCAAGATTAGTATATATATTATATATGTTGTTGATGGTGAGTCCATCTATTTTGCAGTTGTACAACCTAGAGATGCTACTACCACTACGGCACAGCAGGCCTATGCCGACGGCCAAGACCTAAGCCGACGGCTTTTAGTCGGGGCCGTCGGCATAGAGCCCGTCGAGGCCAGCCCACAGCTACGACCGTCGGCATAGCCAATCTAAGCCGACGGCTACCGTCGGCTATGAGTTTACCGTCGGCAAAGCTAAATAGAGAAATAACAGCCTGACCTACGCCGACGGAAATGCCGTCGGCGAAAAAAAATTATTTTTAATTTTTATTTTCTCCCCTTTATTTTATGCTCCTAGCTATGCCAACGGCATTGCCGTCGGCAAAAGGTCCATGTTTTTTTATAATCTTCAATTTTATGCATTTATTTCTACCTATAAATTAAATTTAACATTTTAATATGTTTTTATTCATTTTTACGTATTTTGCTACACCGAGTAGCGGTCTCCACCCACATAAAATGATGACGCGAATCTTGTCTCTCAGAATTGGCTAAAAAAAATTAAATAATACACAAAAATTATTTAATTCCGGAAATATTACGCAAAATTTATTCTGCCGATTACGCGAATCTTGTCTCCACCGTGGTTTTTTCTGCCGATTTTTCCACGCATTGTTTATCCCGCCATCTTTCTCGTGAAATTGCTTCCCGCCATCGTATCTCCCGCCAAAATCGTTCCCACCCCTTTTTCCCGCCATCTTCTCTCCCGCCAAATTCTTTCCCGCCCTTTTTTCCCGCCATTGTATCTCCCGCCTTTTCGCGCCGTCGTCGCTTCCGCCTTTTATTTTCCCGCCTGTTTCTCCCGCCAATTGTTCTGTGCTCGTTCTATAAAAACCCCGGGAGGAGATGTCGAGTTGGTATGCATAGTCCACTCACTCGAACATGTCGAGTTTTCCTTCAGATGGTAGTTTCCCGGGAGGAATGTCGGCACTACTTTTGCAGTTTACGGTCGATTTCAAGGTAGACAATAAGAAGATCCCATTCGAAGATATTGTTAGTCATCCACCTTATGTCCGTGAGCTATCAGCGAAGCTAGTTAGGCATGGGTGGCCACGAAGGGATTCGAAGGAAATAGAAAAAGAACTTGTGAGGCTGTATGCTAGGTGGCAGAAGAAGAAACTGGCATATAGGAGTGAAGCAGATATGTTGGATGCTTTTCGTAAACCGATTTTATGGGTCGAGGAGAGCGAGGATGAAGATGATATCTTCGTGCCGACTGAAGCGAGCAAGAAAGCTGCAGCAGGGGCGGCGGCGTCGAAGGGCAAGGGTGCGGCGTCGTCGAAAGGCAAGAGTGATGCGGGAGGCTGCGTCGATGGTAGATGACTTTTTTTTCTAATTTGCAGAGTACCATGTATCTTCAATTTATGTTGTGTTTTCGCTACTACCGATATTTTGTTGTCTGTGTAATTTATGTTGTCAATGTAATTTGCATGGTTTGTTTAATATCAATGCGAAAAGTAGTCACCCATCATCATCATTAATCGAAACAGAGTAGTAGCAACTAAGATATAAGTCTGGTACATAGATAATAATATGTCTCGTACGTAGATAATATGTGTCATACAAACATAAATATGAATATGTCTCACATACAAATAGAAATACGGATATGTCTCATACATCCTAAATACGAATATGTCCCGAAGATATCACTGAATGGCTCCACCAAGCATGAACACTGACGGTCCGTCGGGATGAACTGAAGGATTTGTAGATAGAACAAAACACACGGTTTTCCCGTCATACAGCCCAACGGTGGCTCGTGAGTGCCTGCATACCGTTGGGCTGTATGACGGGAATCCGAATGCTTTGTATTCGGTCGACGAACTGAAGGATTTTGTAGATAGAACAAAACACACGGTTTCCCCTGCATACAGCCCCACGGTGGCTAGAGAGTGCCTGCATATCAAATGCACCGTGGGGATGTATGCAGGGAATCCGAATGCTCTGTATACCATGCCCCTTTTAGAACCACGTCGGATCGAAGTTGCCTACCTTCTCCAGTGGCCACTCTGACCGGCAAATCGGCAAATCATCGCGTGGTCGTGAGACGGCAAATCGGCCTTCGATCCAAACAGCGGCAAGACGTCTCTGATGATTTGCAACCGTCGGAACAAGTGTTGGGAATGTTGCTAATCATCAAAGATCATTGCCGCTGCTTGGATCCGACCGAGGGGAGGGTTCACCTTCAGCCTCCGCTCTAGGAACTCCTGCCTCTCAGAAATCTTGCTCTCTGCTACCCGTGTACTGCCAATGATGGATGTGAAGTGTACTCCTGCCTCTCTTATAGACCCGCCTCTCCGAGTGACTCCCTCCAGCTAGCCAATCAGGAACTAGTACGCGGATCGTGTGTTTCCTTCGAGAGCTTGGGAGCCGTTGGATCAAGCGAATGACTCCCTTCGGCTAGCCAATCAGGAACAAGTACGCGGATCGTGTGTTTCCTTCGAGAGGTTGGGAGCCGTTGGATCAAGCGAATGACTCCCTTCGGCTAGCCAATCAGGAACAAGTACGCGGATCGTGTGTTTCCTTCGAGAGGTTGGGAGCCGTTGGATCAAGCGAATGACTCCCTTCGGCTAGCCAATCAGGAACAAGTACGCGGATTGTGTGTTTCCTTCGAGAGCTTGGGAGCCGTTGGATCAAGCAGTTGCAGTTTGTGTGTTTCCTTCGCCGGAGTGCGGTAGTAAAATAATTGATACTAATAAATAAATAAGTATAAATATAAAATAAGATAATAATTAGGCATTTGGCCGCCGGAGCCCACATTTGATTTCTCGATGTCACAGTTCTTGTGCCATACCATATGTATACAAGTGTGTTGTGTGTTGTAAATGTGCAATATCCTACTCCTAGGTGTGACCGGCTTCATCGACTTCATTTTCTGTCTAGTGAGTTTCTGCACTTAGAGGTGAAAACTCCCCTTTCGGACGAACCGGATGGAATCTTGTGTTGATTTGGGGTAGACTTTGGTTTCTCATGTTCCTATGGCCTAACCTAACACAACCAAGCAAAAAAGTCCACTGGCCTACCCCCTTTCGACGCACGTCTATGGGGGTAGACGAAAAAGTTAGGGTTTTTCCAGCGGATTCAGGGTTTCGCCGAAACGGGTCCCCGGAGCGTCGGAACCCCACCCAAACCTAGGTTGTGCCATACCATATGTATACAAGTGTGTTGGGTGTTGTAAATGTGCAAGATCGTACACCTAGGTGTGACCGGCTTCACCGACTTCACTTTCTCTCTAGTGAGTTTCTGCACTTAGAGGTGAAAACTCCCCTTTCGGACGAACCGGATGGAATCTTGTGTTGATTTGGGGTAGACTTTGGTTTCTCATGTTCCTATGGCCTAACCTAACACAACCAAGAAAAAAAAGTCCACTGGCCTACCCCCTTTCGACGCACGTCTATGGGGGTAGACGAAAACGTTAGGGTTTTTCCAGCGGATTCAGGGTTTCGCCGAAGCGGGGCCCCAGAGCGTCGGAACCCCACCCAAACCTAGGTTTTGCCATACCATATGTATACAAGTGTGTTGGGTGTTGTAAATGTGCAAGATCCTACACCTAGGTGTGACCGGCTTCACCGACTTCACTTTCTCTCTAGTGAGTTTCTGCACTTAGAGGTGAAAACTCCCCTTTCGGACGAACCGGATGGAATCTTGTGTTGATTTGGGGTAGACTTTGGTTTCTCTTGTTCCTATGGCCTAACCTAACACAACCAAGCAAAAAAGTCCACTGGCCTACCCCCTTTCGACGCACGTCTATGGGGGTAGACGAAAAAGTTAGGGTTTTTCCAGCGGATTCAGGGTTTCGCCGAAGCGGGTCCCTGGAGCGTCGGAACCCCACCCAAACCTAGGTTGTGCCATACCATATGTATACAAGTGTGTTGGGTGTTGTAAATGTGCAAGATCCTACATCTAAGTGTGACCGGCTTCACCGACTTCACTTTCTCTCTAGTGAGTTTCTGCACTTAGAGGTGAAAACTCCCCTTTCGGACGAACCGGATGGAATCTTGTGTTGATTTGGGGTAGAATTTGGTTTGTCATGTTCCTATGGCCTAACCTAACACAACCAAGCAAAAAAGTCCACTGGCCTACCCCCTTTCGACGCACGTCTATGGGGGTAGACGAAAAAGTTAGGGTTTTTCCAGCGGATTCAGGGTTTCGCCGAAGCGGGTCCCCGGAGCGTCGGAACCCCACCCAAACCTTGGTTGTGCCATACCATATGTATACAAGTGTGTTGGATGTTGTAAATGTGCAAGATCAACCATTGTACGGAGAAAAGTTCGCGGTAGATATGCGGGCCCACCAGACTAGGGTTTGGCTGGAAAAGGATAATCGGACCACCGAAATAATTTGCGTGTGGCCCTACCATATAATATAATAAATTATAATAAAACTGTATTCAGTTATAATGGAATAAATTATAATGTTTAAAATGTTAATAAAATAGCTAATAATAGAAAAAATAAAAAATACCTATGCCGACGGCGCATAGGCTTGTCCTATCTATATTGGGTGGCCAGGGGCGCGCGGTCGACAGTTACTTCGAAATCGACCACGCGCCCGTCCCCTCCGTCGCCGGCGCCCCCGAGCCACCACGTGCCTGTCCCCTCCGTCGCCGGCGCCCCCAACCCACCCCGAGCGCCGCCGCAGCCCCGCACCCCCACCCCCACCGCACCACCGCTCGCCGGCCTCCGCACCACCACCGCGCCCCTGACCCACCCTCTGGCCGCTCCGCTCGATCTCCCCCACCGCACCACCACCGCTCCGCCGACCCACCCTCTGGCCGCTCCGCTAGATCTCCCCCACCGCACCACCGCCGCCGCCCGGTGCCCCTCCTCGCCACCGCCCCGGTGCTCCTCCTCGTTGCTGGCCGGATGCCCCTCCTCGCCACCGCCCCGGTGCTCCTCCTCGCTGCTGGCCCGGCGGTGCTCCTCCTCGCTGCTGCCCCGCCTTTGTTCATCTAGGTGAGGACTCCTAACAAATGTTAGTTAGTTCCTTGCAAAGTTGTTAGCACTAATCTTGACATGTTAGTTAGTTGCTTGCAAAGTTGTTAGCTGCGTGAGTTAGTTAGCTGGCCGGGTCATTGCAGCACTGAGTTGCCGCAATGTAGACATTGCAAAGATTAACAAGGGAGAGGTAGCTAGGGTTGCCCGAGTGGCAACAACATTGATTTTGTACTCCTGTGTCTTCTTCTTCCTCTGTCCATGAGTGAGCTGGGAGGGAGAGGTAGCTAGGGTTGCCCGAGTGGCAACAACATTGATTTTGTACCAAATAATCCATCGTTCGGTTTTATCCAATGGTACTGCAGTTTCTTTATAGTTTAAGATAAGCACTGAAGATAAGATTTTGGATTAGTTTCGTTGTAGTTTTAGACAAAGATTTGGTATATGTTAACAAAGTAGTCATTATTTTTGCTTGCTAGATGGAATTGGTAGATTCTTGCTAGATGGAATTGGTAGATGCAAAATCTAGAGTCTTTCACAACTTCTAATTTGCTTGCTAGATGGAATTGCTAGATGCTTGTTGCTTGCTTGCTTACCGCGTTGATTTGTGCTTTTTCAGATGACGTAGCTTTCCGCCAGCCAGCACCGTCAGTCCCGCACGTCGTTGCGGGGCTTCTTCTCCAGCTGAGGTGGGGCCGCCTTGGTGCCCCTGTTTTGTCGCCCTGCTTCCGGAGCACGTCCTCGACCTTCTCTCGCCACCGATCACGCTTCGAGGGTATAAACCTTTCGCCTCTCTTGCTGCATAGGTTTATTTTGGTCTAGATCACCAAGTCAGTCGCGTAACCGGAGTCATATCCCATCCGGAAGGGTTACAAATTTATAAATATGCAGGATTGTCCATCTTTGCATATTTATAACCGTAACACTTCCGGATTGTCCATGTTGGACAGTCCAAGTACGTGTAGATCGAGTCGTGTTCCATGTTCTGCCCCTTCCTGAGACGGAATTTCGGCAGCACCTCCCTGTTGTTCTTCGGATGCACACCCTCTCGGCTTGACAAGCTCGAGACGTGTATTCTGAAGAACAGCGGGGAGGTGCTGCCGAAATTCTGTCTCGGGTCAGGGTAGAACATGGAACACAACTCAATCTACACGTACTCGGGCGGGATAGGCCCCTACCTATTAGAAGTGTAGGTGAACCCTTGCATGCTGTAAAAGATAAAATTTGGCCGTGATTAATCTTGGTGTCATTGAATAAATTTATTATTACTTGGTGCATATAACGAAATGCGTTGTTTTTTGGCTCCCAATAAAGCATAAGGTGGCTGATAATGGGTGGATGTACAGTGGCCGTATCAGTAAGACTGAAAGAACATCTGAGTGGGAATGGAAGACTGATTTATTAGTGAAGGAGTTAGGGCGTGGTTCAAAAAAGTCAGGAGTTCGTCCAAGGTGCCCTTGCACTAAATGCAAGAATCGTGTCCATCAGGGAAAGGATGAAATGACTAAACACCTTTGGTTGTGTGGGTATATGCCTAACTATGTCACGCTGGTCGACTTTCCTCAGTACGAACGTGACAGAGGTGAGGTGATGCGGCAGCGGATCAATGGCAATGAGCACGATGGGCTTCTAGGCTTCCTAGATGATCTCCGCGATGGTGACATGCCGGATTCGCCACCTCCACAGGAGGGACCGCCAGAAACGGAGGAATTGGATGAACCGGAGGAACCGGAGCCAACCGCGAAGGCCTTCATTGATATGATGGCCTCGGCTAAGAAGCCTCTATACGAGGGTGCAAAGATTTCTCAGCTCGATGCCATCCCTCAAGCACTAGGTGACAAGGCCCAGTACTCGACCACCCGTCGAGGCTTTGAAGCTAATCTGAAAACATTTGGTAACATGTTGCCTAAAGGGCATTGTCTGCCTCAGACCATGCACGAAGCGAAGAAACTCTTGGGATCGCTCGGCATGGATTATGTAAAGATAGATTGTTGTCCAAAAGGTTGCCTTTTGTTTTGGAAACAGTTTGCGGATGACAAGTACTGTAGCATTTGTCGTGCCTCTAGGTATTATGAGAAAAAGGGAGCCGATGGTCAGAAGACGCAGACAAAAGTCGCCGTGAAGATTCTTCGGTATCTCCCATTCATAAAAAGAATCCAGCGGCTTTACTTGTCCGAGGAGATTGCCAAACAGATGACGTGGCACAAGAAGGGGAAGAGATACATAGACGACGCAGGACGAACAAAGATGGGACATCCATCTGATGGTAAGGCATGGCAGAACTTCGATGCCAAATACCCCGATGAGGCAGCAGAGGCTCGGAATGTCAGAATTGCGATAGCAACAGATGGATTCAATCCATATGGTATGTCGACTGCCTCGTACAGCTGCTGGCCCGTTTTTGTTATTCCTCTCAATCTCCCTCCCAGGGTCCTAATGCAAAGGAAGTTCATATTTCTGTCGATGATCATTGCAGGGCCCGAATACCCGGGGAAGAATTTGAGTGTATACATGCAGCCGCTTGTGGATGATTTGCACCACTCTTGGCACAATGGGACGTTGACATACGACCGAGCATCAAAGCGGAACTTCTTGATGAAAATTTGGTTCCACTATTCCATGCATGACCTACCCGGGTACGCCCTATTCAGCGGATGGTGTACAGCTGGTAAGTGGCCATGCCCAGTGTGCAGGAACCGACTTGAGTTCCTTTGGCTAACCGCGGGTCGCAAGTATGTTGCGTTTGACAAGCATCGACAGTTCCTCAAAAGAAGGCATCCTTACCGACAAGACAAAAAGAACTTCACGAAAGACAAAGTTGTGCGTGAAGTAAAAGAGATACCGAAGTTCGATGGTGTAGCTGTTGATACCGAGCTAAGTGCTCTCGTGCCTGCTGTGGGACCTGGCCCACGATTTGAGGGATATGGTGTAACACACAACTGGACTCACGTTGAAAGGACATGTAGTATCCCTCTATGTTTTGTGTGTTAGATAACAACACCGGTGAAAGTTTAATATGGTGCTAAGTGATTTCAGAAATCTTCCGGTATCTCTCTGTATACAAAAAGAAGAAAGAAAGTTCGAGAAATCGGAGTGATGCGCGGTGCCCTGGGTGGCCGGTTCCCAGGCCGGCTGGCTCGGCTGGGGGGCCGGTTCCCAGGCCGGCCAGACCAGGCCCCAGGCCGGCTGGCTCGGCTGGGTGGCCGGTTCCCAGGCCGGTCAGTCTGGGCCCCAGGCCGGCTGGCTCGGCTGGGTGGGCGGCTCCCAGGCCGGCCAAACCGGGCCCCATGCCGGCCTCTCTGCAGCAAGGCCACAGCACGCCAGGCCGGCCCCCAGGCCGGCCAAACCGGCCTCCAGACCGGCCAGACTGTTTTCCAACGGCCGCTTTTTAGCAAATGCTATAAAAGCCCCTCCACCTACCTTGGAACAATGAGCTTCTCCAGAATTACTTGCCCCCCATTGTTGCAAGACCAAAGCTCATTGATCTCTCAATCCCTCCACCCAAACTCACTCATACTTGGAGGATTGAAGGAGAAGGCCCGGATCTACAACTCCACCGAAGTGTTCTTATTTCCCCCTCATTCACTTGAGGGATTTGAGCCTAGGGTTTCCACTAGGAAAACCTAGGCATCTTGTTGTACTTACTTGCTTGCTACTTTTGTGTAGTGAAGCTGTGGTGCTTGGGAGCTCCCAATCCTTTTGTGGGTTGTGCTCCAAGCTTGTTGTAAGGGCTCCGGATTCCACCTTGAAGGATTCCGATAGTGGAAGGTGGACCGAGCTTTTGTGCGAGGTTCATCGGAGAATAGGGTGAGGCCATTTGTGGCGTCTTGAGTTTGAAACTCACACCCCTCCAACGAGACGTACTCCCCTAAAAAGGAGGAACTCGGGAATACATCCTTGTCTCCGCGTGCTTCCCGATCGGTTACTCCTTTCTTGTTATTTACTACTTGTATCTTATCTTGTTTAGACTTAACTTGTCATATAGGTAAATTCATCATAGTTGCATATCTAGAGAATTTACCTTTGTCAAGCCTTAATCGAAAAATTAAAAATTGGAGTAGCACCTATTCACCCCCCCCCCCTCTAGGTGGCCATACGATCCTTTCAATTGGTATCAGAGCCTCGGCTCTTTATTCGGGCTTAACCGCCTAAGAGAAGTATGGCCCTCAACGAGCATGGGAAGAGGTGCCCGACCCATCGTTCCCACTTCGGTTTCCGTGGAGGACTTCACTTCCTTGAAGTCCTCTATGGAAACTCAAATGGAAGAGTTGCGCAAAATGTTAGCGCAACTCATGGCAAAGGGTATCGAATCCCCCTAACTCCGGAGGCTCCTCCTGAGGAGCCCTCGGATGAAGGTGTTGATGGGAAAACGGGGGTGGACCAAATAAAAATGAATCCCCATCTAAAACACCTAATGGGAAGGGAGAAATGCTAGAGTTCCTTTTGCATACTCTCCCGACCTACCTGTCCCTCATCCTCCTATACACTTAAGAGGAGCACCACCTAGTCTTAATGCATCCTCTTTTACCCATTGGCAATCTTCTATGAAATCTCACTTGAAAAGTGGTTGCATAGGTCTTTGGAAGATCATTGTAGATGGATACAAGGCGGTGGATGAAAATGATTTGACAAGGCGAGAAGAAGTTGAAGCTCAACTAAATGCCACCGCTCTTGATGTGATCCGTGTTGCCGTGGGTGAGAAGAACATTCATCACATTGAAGATTGCACCACCGCCAAGGAAGCATGGAACTCTCACGGAGGTGTTCGTTGGAAATGATAGCATGAGGAGAAATAGATATGAAGCCATGAGCAATCAAATTGAAGGCTTCTACAAGAAAGATGATGAAACTCATGAGGAGATGTATCAAAGGCTCAAGGCTCTTGCTTCCGCATATAGAGACCTTGGTGCTAAACATGTGGATGATACTTACATCAAGAGGAAGTATGTGAATGCCCTCATGCCGTTTGAAGAGGCCGACTTGAAGAGTCTCCAAGGAAAGCACAACTATGACACCTTGACCTCAAATGAAGTCATGCAAGAGATGCAATCTTACAAGGTCCAAGCCCAAATTGCTAGAGACTCTCGTGCCCGAGCTCTTGGAATGGCCCAAAGTTCCTCACTTGCTTTGAAGGCCAAGGTGGTGGAACAAGATGAAGACCAAGATCATGAAGAGGGAAGTTACTTGGCACCCGAGGAACTCATGGTGCTCATAGAGATTATGTGGCTCTTGCGGCAAAGACCTTTTGGAAGAATCCATCTAAAGCTAAAGCTCATGTGGATCAAAAGTACAAATCAATTGGTTACAAGGAGGGCAACCCAAAAATGAAGACTTGCTTCAATTGTCAAGATCAATTCACTATGTTGCCCAATGCCCTTATGAGAACCGTGAAGAACATGGAGGAAGACTCATTCTCAAGGAAGCTTCAAGTTCTTCTCCCATGAAGCCCTACTTCAAGAAGTTCATCTCCAACAAGAAGCTACCTTCCAAGATTGTGTTGGTGGCAAGAGAATATATGTCCGGGGAGGAGAGTGATGAAGAAGAAACAACCACAAGTGGAGTGGCCGCTTTAGCCATTGCTTCATCGACAACCCCTTCTCTCTTTGAATCCCCCAATGATAATGTCACCACCAAATCCGCTACGTGTCTCATGGCCAAGCTCTCCGAGGTATCATCTTCCCCTCCTTCTAAGACTATGAATGAAATGCATGAACTTATGAGTCTTAGAGTTAAGGAAGAAAATGTTGCTTTGGATTTCTTGATGACTAACTTGCAAGGTGAATGCAAGATTCGGCTTGAGATTCTTATGATCAATATGGCATGGCACAAGATCTCCTTGAAGAAAAGGGGAGACTTGAAAGAGAAATGCTAATGAGATCGCTTCCCTTACCATGGCTATTGAGGAAGAGCATGAGCTTCGAGTTTCTCTTGAGAGAAGCTTGAGAATATTGATGAATCTCAAAATGAAACTCTTTCTAAATCATTAAAGAACGTGACCATGCTATTGCTAAATACAAAGTTTTAGAGAAACAAAAGGTCGTATTTGGTGTTGGTCATAATAGACTAACCGATGAGCTAGATGCTCACCAAGGCTCACAAGGCCTTGGAGAGTGAACACTCTACTCTCACCAAGTCTTTTGAACAACTTCAAATACAATCTACTAAAATTGATGACCTAGTTCCTCTACTTCTTCTTGTGATCATGCAAATGTCATTGAGGAAAATGCTAGGTTGAAGAATGAACTTGCCAAGGCCTCTAGCCCTCAAGGTGAGAAACCTCTTTATGAGCTCTTGCAAGCGCAAAAGCCACACATAGGGAAAGAGGGCCTTGGTTATGTTGCCAAGAAGAAAAAGAAGAACAAGAAGAAGGCCAAGCCCGCACAAGCAAAGAGACTACCATTGCGAGTAGTGATGCCACAAGGGGCAATGCCACTCACAATGACTTTGCGGGAAATACAACCCCATATTTTTATGAATTATTATGGTTGTGTTTATGCTAAATATGTTGGCACTATATGGATGATTTCACTATGCTATTTGGGTTCCAAAGACCCTTGTGCTAACAAAAGAGGACCCATTGCACAATGGGTACCTAAAACAAAGACTTGATTCTTGTAGGACTTTTCTTCCGGTGGATCTTCATGGCTCATTGATAGTGGGTGTTCATCTCACATGACCGGAAGCAAAGAATAGTAAAGGGCCTATTGAAACAATTACTCACATTTCTCATGTCACCGTCGGGAATAATGCAAGACTTAAGGTATTGGGATATGGCAAGGTAGTGATCACTCCGGAGTTATCCATTGAGAAGGTCCTTCTTGTTGAATCCCTTTCATATAATTTACTTTCCGTTGGTCAATTATGCAATGTCGGTTACACCGTTATCTTTAATAAACACCACGTGACCATCCTTTTCACTCAATCTCTTAAAGTAGCCTTTGTTGGATTTCGTGTAAACGGTTTGTATGTGGTCGATTTCTCGAAAGAGACCACTCAAATCGCCACGTGTCTAATGGCTAAATCCGACAAGGGTTGGCTTTGGCATCGCCGGCTAGGCCATGTCGGTATGAGAAATTTGCAAACTCTTGTGAAGGGTGGACACGTGGTAGGACTAACCGATGTTAATTTTTCCAAAGATCGTCCTTGTAGTGCTTGCATAGCCGGAAAGATGCATGAAAAGAATCACCCAAGAAGAGCATTATCTCCACTAGAGGCCTTTGGAGCTCCTTCATATGGATCTCTTTGGGCCTCCCACATATGATAGTCTTGGTGGCAAGAAATATTGTTTGGTGATTGTGGATGATTATACAAGATATTGTTGGACTTTCTACCTCAAGAGGAAGAGTGAAACTCAAAAGATATTCATTGACTTTGCAACCTTAGTTCAACGCCAATATGACTCCAAGATTTTGGCAATAAGAAGTGACAATGGTACGGAGTTCAAGAATTACACTATGGATGATTTCCTAAGTGGGGAGGGCATTCAACACCAATATTCCGCTGCTTATACTCCCCAACAAAATGGTGTCGCCGAAAGGAAGAACCGCACTCTTATTGATATGGCAAGAACTATGTTGGCCGAATTTCATTCCCCATATAACTTTTGGGCCGAAGCCATCAATACCGCTTGCCACTACTCAACCGGCTCTTCTTTCGTCCTCTCATGAAAAAGACACCATATGAACTCCTTATCGGTAAAAAGCCAAATGTCTCTTACTTTCGCGTATTTGGATGCAAATGCCATGTTTACATTAAAGGTTGCCCAATTGCTAAATTTGAATCTAGAACTTTTGATGGTATTTTGTTGGATATGCCGCAAACTCCCATACTTATAGGGTCTACAACATATCCACCGGATGTGTTGAAGAATCTATGAATGTGGAGTTTGTCGAGGATAATGGCTCCCAAGCGGAGCATATTGATCATGATGATGTAGGTGATGTACCTCCATCTCAAGCCATAAGAACTATGGGCATAGGGGAACTTATTCCTATTGAAGAACCTATTATGACACTCAAGAAGAAGGAACAAGTTCTACTCAAGTTGAACCATCCACCTCAACCATTGATCAACAAGCTATACAAGAACAAGATCATGATAGTCATCCACATGAGCAAGATAATGGTCAAGACCCACCCAACTCTAGTGGAGAACAAGAACATGATGAACCCCCATCTCCAAGAACTCCACTTCGGGTTGACCATGAACAAGATGAAGGAAATGATGAAGATGTTCGTGTTGGTGAAACAATTGGTCAAGCCATAGAACGCCGAGTCATTCGGCGTGCATCAACATTGGATCATCTCAACACTACAAAGAAATATCCTTGGGAGTATTCGTAAGGGTGTGTCCACACGTAATCAATTAACTAACTTTTGTGGTCATGTCTCTTGTTTGTCTAGCTTAGAACCTCTCAAGGTATATGATGCTCTTGAAGACATGGATTGGGTTGCGGCCATGCATGAAGAATTGAACAACTTCGAGCGCAACAAAGTATGGTCATTAGTTGAAAGACCCAAAGACACATCACATAATGTCATTGGAACCAAGTGGATATTCAAGAACAAGCAAGACTCACATGGTCAAGTCATTCGCAACAAAGCAAGATTGGTTGCACAAGGCTACACCCAAATCGAAGGAGTCGACTACGGTGAAACTTATGCCCCCGTTGCTAGACTTGAATCTATTCGTTTATTGATTGCCTATGCATCTACTCATAACATTACCTTATATCAAATGGATGTTAAAAGTGCTTTTCTAAATGGTCCACTAAGTGAATTAGTGTATGTGAAACAACCTCCGGGTTTTGAAGACCCTAAATTTCCTAACCATGTCTACTTACTACATAAGGCCCTTTATGGGCTCAAGCAAGCTCCACGTGCTTGGTATGATCATCTCAAGGAGTTCTTAGTAGACCATGGTTTTGAAATTGGGGTAATCGATCCCACCTTTTTACAAAAAGGATAAATGGAGAGTTTTTCGTATGCCAAATATATGTTGATGATATTATCTTTGGTTCTACTAACCATGAATTTAGTGATCAATTCTCTAAGCTAATGACCAAGGAATTTGAGATGTCCATGATGGGAGAATTGAAGTATTTTCTTGGCTTTGAAATCCACCAATAGAGAAGGAACATTCTTATGTCAAGCCAAGTATATTCAAGACATGCTCAAGAAATTTGATATGAACAACGCCAAGCCATATAAGTTTCCCATGGACTCTAAGGCGGATCTACACTTAGATCCGAAGGGTAAGGAAGTTGATCCCAAGCTTTATCGTTCTATGATTGGATCTTTACTTTACCTTTGTGCATCTAGACCGGATATTATGTTTAGTGTGGGTATGTGTGCAAGATTCCAATCAAGTCCTAAGGAAAGTCATGAAACCGCGGTTAAAAGGATTCTAAGATACTTGATAGATACTCCTAACTATGGTCTTTGGTACCCCCATGGGACAAGCTTTGATCTTGTAGGTTATTCGGATGCGGATTGGGCGGGTTGCAAAATGGATAGAAAATCAACTTCGGGTACTTGCCAATTCCTTGGTAGGTCTCTTGTGAGTTGGTCTTCCAAGAAGCAAAATTGTGTGGCCTCGTCCTCCACCGAAGCCGAATACATTGCCGCCGGAAGTTGTTGTGCACAATTATTATGGATGAGGCAAATTTTAAAGGATTATGGTGTCATTTGTGACAAAGTGCCTCTTTTATGTGACAATGAAAGTGCCATCAAAATTGCTCACAATCCGGTACTTCATGGGAAGACCAAGCATATTGAGATCCGGTATCATTTTATTCGAGATCATGTTGAGAAGGGTGATATTGCAATCAAGTATGTCAACACCAAGCATCAACTCGCCGATATGTTCACAAAGCCTCTTGGTGAAGCAAGATTCAAGGAGTTGAGAGGAGAACTAAATGTGGTGGACATAAGCAATTGGACTTAGTGGACTTCTTGCATACCTACCCATATTAGACAATAGTAATTTGGTTTGGATGTAGGCATGGACATAGGGGGAGTGCGGTCCTAATCCATTGGACTATCCCTCCCCCCATTATGCCGATAGTAAGAACTCATTTGCATCTCTATATTCGTTCTATGAATTGTGAGCTTAAATGACGAGTAGTGGCGTGAACCCAAGATATATCTTCGCGGTGTCACACCACATACACTCATATATGGTGGCCTAGGCCACCGCCCTCTTCTTTTTGAAGAGTTGAGTCTTGTTCGAGTGTTCATTGCATATTTGTTGTTTTCCATGTCTCATCACTTCCAATGTTGCTACTTGAGATTTTCTTGTTTTATCCATTGGAAGTGTGAAGATTTCATCATGTTTCATGTTTGCATCCCCCCCGTGTCACTCTATATTGCTCCATGGCTCTTCTTGAAGATGGTTATCCGAAGCAGTCCAGCAGTCATCAGAATTGTGGTTGATTCAAGGTTTTCAACAGGAGAAGCTATGTTTGTGCCAAGGTTTTCAAGAGAAAAGGCAAGGAAGAAGGGAAAATCTGCCTGCCCGGTCCCCAGGCCGGTTCAACCGGCCCCCGTGCCGGGCATCTCGGGTCTCAGCCCGGTTTCCTGGCCGGTCTCAACCGGCTCCCGTGCTCCTCCATGGCCGCCCCACCCGAGCTCCTCCACCGCCGCCTCCTCCATTAGAGCCGCTCCCCCACCCCCTCTTGCCTCAGATCTGAAAGATCCCTCCAGATCTTCCTTCCCATCCACGAGTTTCATCCTTTGGTGAAGATTTGGAGGAGTTCTCCTCCATTGTTGGTGTGGTTGCGGATTTCTTGGAGAAGCTCGGATTTCTTGGCAATGGCTGACGATTCGGCATATGATGACCTTGAGGATCTTGAGGAATCTTCCTCCCCGCTCTCCATGTACCAGGTCAAGGCCAATCTTAGGGAGTCCACCATCAACACCCACTCCAAGAAGATCAAGAAAACTGTCAAGAAAAAGGTGCCTCCTCCTTCCAATCCAGCGGAACCGGTACATTCATCTTGGAGCAAAGTGCCTAGTGATGAGTTTGAGCGTGATCGGTTGGAGTTCAATCCCTATACTTTTCCCCACCGCACTTGCACGAATGATGGCCGTTTCTATTGCAAGATGCATCAACGAGTGTTTGACCAAATCATTACTATTATGAAGAACTCTCATGTCACCACTCATTGCTTCAATGTGGATAGTGCAAGGGACATTTGGCCGGAGGTGATGGAGGTTATGGATTTTCATAGTATTTCTAATCTCATGGCAGTGAATACCCCTTATTCTCCTGATTTGCTTCAAGAGTTCTATGCCAGAGTTTATTTCTCGAGGGAAGGACCAAGGACTATGACTTGGATGAGTGCCGGTATCAAGTGTGAAGCTTCTCTTGCTGAGTTTGGTGCTCTCTTTGGCATCGAGGAGCTACCTCATTGCCCCATGGCTTATGTCCGTATTCATCAGCAAACCCTCATGAAAGCCGATCCCGCGATCCATCATTGCTATCCCCGCGGGCACGGCCTTGTTGGAAAGGTCCCCAAGTGCACTTGTATGACTCCGTTTTGGCAAACCACTTATGCAATCCTCCGGAACACTATTGCTATCAAGTTTGGGGAGAAGACTGAGGCTCGCGCATACATGATCAACCTCCTTCATCACATTATGCCCAGCTTTTGGAGGAAGAAGAAAATTGATGTTCTTGACTATATGTGGGAAGAGATGCACACCGTGGTTCTTGACAAAAGGGTTCCCATCTATGGCCCTTATCTACAGCATCTCTTTGACAGAAAGGTGGCTCAGATTGCTCTCAATGCCTATCTCCCAACTTTGTATACGCATGTACTTCATTCTTT
This sequence comes from Poa pratensis, assembly GCA_947311845.1. NCBI lineage: Eukaryota > Viridiplantae > Streptophyta > Magnoliopsida > Poales > Poaceae > Poa > Poa pratensis. The sequence goes on from CAMZMU010000065.1 coordinate 21,933,044, forward strand.
GCCATCTCGTCCTCCGGACGCGGTCATTCCTTCTCGAGAGCAGCTTGCTAGCACAGAAGTTCCTGAAGCTCATGTTGAGCCCCCCAAGAAGCACGGCATATTGGCTGCTTTCAAAAAGATGAATTGCTTCTTTGCGGATAAGCAAGATAAGGATTACAAGATATATCACAAGCAAAAGTCGTATAACCGCAATCAAAGAGAGATTAGGAAGAAACTGGATCTCCCACTGCCATCTTGCTCGAGCTCAGAAGAGGTTTCGGAGAATACTTACAAGTCCAAGTACACCTTTTGGTTTGGCGACGATGCTTCCTCTCTTGCTCCCTATTGGCAGGGCACCCAAGGTGAATCTAGCTCCGGTCAAGCTGTTGGTGGTGGAAATGAAGATGTTGATGATGAGGATGAGTTTCCCGACGAGTGATCCATGAGCCTTCACGTTTCTTTCTCCTTTTTGGTGTCTTGATGCCAAAGGGGGAGAGTTATCCGGGGATTTGCATTCATGCATCCATTTGCATTTTCGTTTTCTTGCATCGCACTTGTTTTAGTTGAACTCTATGTGTTTTATGCTCGTGGAACCTTATGTGTTTTATGTCGTGGAACTTGGCTATCACTATTGTATGAGATGGTTAAATTATTGTATGAGACTATGGTTTTCGGTATTCGGATTTATCTAGTTGAGACTTCATGATATTGTGCATTGATATGAAATTATCTACATCTCTTGGCAGAAGGTATGATCATCTCCAAATCTCAACTTAGTTGGTTATGTGCGATTATGTTGTTCCTATATCATGTTGATTATCTTGTTGTGAACGTTTCCCTCCTTATGTGTGCATTTGCATTCCAAGGCAAACAAACTATATGCACACATGTAGGGGGAGCCATTTCTTAGTTTAAAAACGTGATATAGTGTGGTCTCTATTGCAAATCCGTGTGTTGTCATCTAACACCAAAAAGGGGGAGATTGAAAGGACATGTAGTATCCCTCTATGTTTTGTGTGTTAGATAACAACACCGGTGAAAGTTTAATATGGTGCTAAGTGATTTCAGAAATCTTCCGGTATCTCTCCGTATACAAAAAGAAGAAAGAAAGTTCGAGAAATCGGAGTGATGCGCGATGCCCTGGGTGGCCGGTTCCCAGGCCGGCCAGACCGGGCTCCAGGCCGGCTGGCTCGGCTGGGGGGCCGGTTCCCAGGCCGGCTGGCTCGGCTGGGCAGCCGGTTCCCAGGCCGGTCAGTCCGGGCCCCAGGCCGGCTGGCTCGGCTGGGCAGCCGGCTCCCAGGCCGGCCAAACCGGGCCCCATGCCGGCCTCTCTGCAGCAAGGCCACAGCACGCCAGGCCGGCCCCCAGGCCGGCCAAACCGGCCTCCAGACCGGGCAGACTATTTTCCAACGGCCGCTTTTTAGCAAATGCTATAAAAGCCCCTCCACCTACCTTGGAACAATGAGCTTCTCCAGAATTACTTGCCCCCCATTGTTGCAAGACCAAAGCTCATTGATCTCTCAATCCCTCCACCCAAACTCACTCATACTTGGAGGATTGAAGGAGAAGGCCCAGATCTACAACTCCACCGAAGTGTTCTTAATTTCCCCCTCATTCACTTGAGGGATTTGAGCCTAGGGTTTCCACTAGGAAAACCTAGGCATCTTGTTGTACTTACTTGCTTGCTACTTTTGTGTAGTGAAGCTGTGGTGCTTGGGAGCTCCCAATCCTTTTGTGGGTTGTGCTCCAACCTTGTTGTAAGGGCTCCGGATTCCGCCTTGAAGGATTCCAATAGTGGAAGGTGGACCGAGCTTTTGTGCGAGGTTCATCGGAGAATAGGGTGAGGCCATTTGTGGCGTCTTGAGTTTGAAACTCACACCCCTCCAACGAGACGTACTCCCCTAAAAAGGAGGAACTCGGGACTACATCCTTGTCTCCGCGTGCTTCCCGATCGGTTACTCCTTTCTTGTTGTTTACTACTTGTATCTTATCTTGTTTAGACTTAACTTGTCATATAGGTAAATTCATCTTAGTTGCATATCTAGAGAATTTACCTTTGTGTCAAGCCTTAATCGAAAAAGAATTAAAAATTGGAGTAGCACCTATTCACCCCCCCCCCCCCCCCACCCCCCCTCTAGGTGGCCATACGATCCTTTCACACGTGGCAGGCTTAACGCAGCTAGAGTATTACAAGGATCTCGAACTTCCCCATAACATTGATGTGATGCACACCGAAAAGAATGTCGGAGAGTCCCTCTTTCACAGAGTCCTGAACATTCGTGAGAAGTCAAAGGATAATGTCAAGGCTAGAGTCGATGTTAAGAAGCTCTGTGATAGGGAGAGATTACACATGCAGCCTCCACAGGGCTGTCAAAAAAATTGGTGCAAGCCGAATGCCGACTACTGCCTTGATAGTATCCAAAAGAAGGAGTCATTCCAGTGGCTCAAACACGTCGTGATGTTCCCTGATGGTTATTGTTCCAATATAAGTAATGGAGTCAATCTTGTAACGGGAAAAGTCACTGGGCTCAAGAGTCACGACTATCATATATGGATTGAGAGGTTGATGCCGGTGATGGTTCGAGGGTATCTCCCCGATCGTGTCTAGTGAGTGCTTGCGGAGTTGAGCCATTTCTACCGCACGCTCTGTGCGAAGCAGATATGTGCATGCAACCTTTCTCTCTCTCTCGGGCCTGGTTCAAAAAAATCTCTAATATATGAGACCTACCTTCCTACAAAATTTTAACTAATTAACAATAACAGTTCTTGTGCCATTTTTTGTCGTGTTCTTTGAAGCGGAATCTTCAATGATATCCCATCTTAGAATTAAGCATTTTGAGTTTTTGATTTTAAAAACGAGAGGAGATAGGTTATCACTGATATGAGTTGTCTCTAGGTGAGTGCCTATTTAATAACCATTCTAAGTACCAACCATGAATTTAGTAAACTCGCCTCCAAAAATTCCCAATACTTTCACTTCATACAATTAACTTGAATGTCCTCTCCTATAGGAGTAAAGAATAATGTCATTGGTTTAGTTTATACTTTAAAAGTTGTTTCAATGTTGTTTCAACACTAAGTACAAATAATGCACACTTTAATAAAACTTGACTTGCTAGAAAATTTTGACCACGAAAAATAAGTACAAAATAATGTCAATGGCTTAATTTATACTTTAAAAGTTTCTATAGATATGATTACTAGAAACGGCCATTGAGATATATGTTAGATCTTATTCCTTGCAGATATTTACCATATATACACACATACAAATTAAATAGATTATGCATTGTTAAAAAATAGATTTGTAACACACTTTTGTGAAAAAAATATAGTTTACTATCTATCAATGATAATTGGTACAAACAAAAAAAAACACCAACTAATATTTAGTAAAATTGACATTTATGTGGTTATAATATGACAAGAAATAGAAAATTGTACTTGTAATATTGTAACATGCTAAAACTAAAATCGAGATAAGTATAGAAGTTTAGTAAAAAATGTTTTTTTATATTCGTCTCGGGTCCAAATTTTCATTGGACTAGCCTCTGAGCTTGAGTGGTTTTCTGTTCTCCCTTTGTGAAAAGGTAAATCTTTTCTAGTAACCAATCTCCGTGCGCCCCTTTCCCGGAGAAGAGGTTTCCGTCGGTGCTCCCCATGCTAGCTGTCGCACGACGGCACCAGCCTTCTCGTTTGCTGGTCCTGGCGCGTCTTCTCCTTAGTGTCAAAAAGAAGTACCAGCGAGTCACGCCATCACGTAAGGTGACCGACGCGTACTCGCTGGTCAAATCTTCTGAGTGAAGGGAGTACACATCGGCAGGGTGGAAAAGATTGGAGGGGGTATTGCCGGCACGTAATCGCTGGTGAGTTCTTCTGGCTCACGCGCGTAGACATCGCCGGCGTGGAAGAAGACAGAGGGGGACTTGCCGGTGGTGATTCTGGGGAGGAGGTAGTCTTCGAGGAGCTCTAAATCGGAGGGGTGTGAGGAAAACTTGTCCATTCTTGATCCTGAATCCGAGGGGATTTGAGGGGCGAGGGGGATTCGGTGGTTTTTGCGAATTTTTGTTTCGTTCGTTTGTATTTGGTTCTGATTCGCTGGACTTGACCGCTAACAGTGTTTGTATAATAGTGACCGCACGAGCATGAGTACCGAAATACCAAAACACTATGTACAGTTGGCGATAGGAGCAAATATTGGGAAATTGTTGTATCCAAACCTTGAGAAATTTAATCCACCTACCTCTCCTAATCCGGCCAGCCTTGAAATGCACCGGCATCGTCCTCCTCTGACATCTGGCTGCCTCCTTCGACATCGTCGTGTCGGGTGCCAGATCTACAGTTTGATGGTGTGTCCGCGTGCTGCCCCGACCGAATTCTTTCAACAACAATGGTTCTATCTTTGGCACGCTACTTCGAAGGTACGCCAAGATGCAGCTCGAGGATGGAGCCTCGTCGAGTTTGAGTGAAGAGGTCATATGTCCACGTTTTTTAGGTGGCTGCTACGGTGATGCCAGAAGCGAGTGACGAACGTTGGTATCATGCTCAGGGGTTTCTTCGGACTAAATTGTACTTTGTCTTCTTGGCTAAGGGTCTTGTTTGCAAAAATTAGGAATCTATTATTTCACACCATCATGTCATGCGAGTGTTTATGTAGCTTGTATGTTGATATTTGTTCTACGAATGAGAGACATATGAGTGAAAAAATACTTGTGCACGAATTTGCAACAATTAACCATTCATATCAAAAAGATGATGTAGTTTTTCAGGAAAAAATAGTGTAAGGAATAAAAATTACCATCCTACCCTTGAGAATGATTAGTATTTGGAATTTTAAAATAGATTTTTAGAAATTTCAATAATATTGTGTGAAACTAATATTTTTCAAATATAATGCGCTCATGGTTTGGGCCAACCCGAAAGGTTGATTTTGGTCTGGGTAACAATGGAGGGGCTATCCGTTTTGGGCTACACCGGAAGGTGCCCTGCATGCAGCTAACAGACCGCCACGGTGTTTTGCCGTGTCTGCTTCCGAGCGAACAGCTCTCAATCGGCCACGTCGTGACCGAAAGACCTTTCAGCCTGGCCAAGCCAAAAGGTGCCGCCAGCAGGCAACAGATAACTTCGGCCGGCTCCCTTCTTCCTCCTCCTATCTTTCTCATTTCTTTTCTCTCTCATTTCTAACAAACAACTCGAGCATCTCCGAATCGAGTTCAAAATTATCTCCCTACCCCATATTTCATAGCCCTCTTTACCGAATCAGCTTGATCTCCCCCAGATGAACCATATAGCCAAGAGAAATACAGATCCTCGAAAAAAGAAACCGTGTGAGGAAGAACATTGTGAATTAAAAAAAGGGAATGACAAAGCATCTGGAAATAAACGATTAAGTTCTATCAATAAACTTGCTAAAGCACGCACCGAAAAATTGTATAAAAATAAATATCAAACCATGAACGAAGAAATGAATGAGATAAATACTGGCTCCTTCCTTGCATTGGTGATCCCTATTGAGGTAGCATTATAGATTGTTACTCTCACTACCATCAGGATAGATCGAGTCCTTAGGTTTCTGCTGAATAGTGTAATGGAAAAAGAAGTGCTTAGAATCATGAACAAGGGAAAATATTATCTATATTAGCCTTGAAACTACATATGGGGTCGAACGACCAGGCTTATTCTTAAGACTTCGCACCTTGCACTAGAATCAAGATTTTTGGGGGAATATTCACATCAAAGGAGAGAATTTATCGACCATGAAAACCACTCAAATGGTCAAATTAATATTTGAGTGATTTTTCAACTCTCTCTAAGGAACTCGGCAAAATAGCCCCGTAAGTTTGGGAGAAGATAGTATGATGAGGAAGCCCCTTGGCACATGCAACAAACAATATCTTCACCAACAAAGCAGACTTTTCTCGACACGTGTGTAATTGGCAAGTTCCGAAGGCCCGTCTCAATAAATTTGAGCTCACAAACTCTGTTCCACCCATGTTGTCGCTGTTTCGCTGGTTGGTTCAGTTAGGCTTGGTTCACGCTAGGACCTTGACACCTGTATCAGGGTTAAAGACTGTCGTGAAGTTGGTTCACCATATGCCCTGTGCATATATTTTTTTTCCTTGGTTCTTTTGTCTCGGCTGTCTGTTTGAAATTCACCATGGGAAGCGAGCGATAACCGGTCCACCGGAATCTAGTGCATTTTCGCACAAAGCTTATTGGCAGCGCTTTTCCATTTGATGCTATTTGTTTGGGTTCTTTTTTGGACCCTAAAAGCAGAAGCAGAAACCCAAACAAACAGACACTCGGTAGTTCTAAAGAACATTAACGATTAACGTTTGAAGGTAAAACTGAACAGTAGATACGAGCTTTTGGGGACAGGAATGGCCTAGGCCGACGGAGAAGATAAAAAACTCGACCCTACTGGCAATAACTTACAAAACCAAACCAAGCTAACTTCCACGACTAACAACTAGCAAACCGAGGCAAGGCCTCTAAATGTCCTCAAGCGTCAAACGACCTGCACTAGCTAGCACCCATTGTCTTGCTTCTTGCTTGATATGTTCGATGATGGTATTTGTAGCCTTGAAAACCTTGTCGAAAACTCTTTTGTTTCTCTCTCGCTACACTGTCCAGACGACCAACAACACTAGTGAGTTCAACCTTTCCCTAGACTTCCCATTAATTGAACTTCTAGCCTGCACCCACCACTCCTTTAGGTTAAGTTGAGAGGATGGCGTAAGGTGTTGAAGATTTACCCACCTCATAATATTTCCCCAAATGGTGTTGACTACCGCGCATCCAATGAAGAGATGCTGAACATTTTCTGGCGACAGATTGCAAAACAGGCATTTGTCATTGTGGGGTGGACCTTTTCTAGTCAACCGATCAGCAGTCCAAACTCTTTCACAAATGATGAGCCACATAGAAAATTTGCATTTCATTTGCGCCCAAGATTTCCAGATCGCCTCAGCCATTTGACAGGTAACTTTTGTTTGGAAATGCGCCTCATACACTGACTTGGTGGGGAAAATCCCTTTCGGATCCCACAACCATCTCCAAACATCTTCAACTTGTGGCTGCAGATGAATCTCTTGACATTCCTCCCAAATGGCTAGTACCCTGCATAAACGTACTTATAGAAATCTGTTTTTATGTCCTCAATCCAAGCCCCAATGGCAAGAGCTTGAGCGGCCGTTCTTTTGGCTTTGATATCTGGATTTATCAATTGATACACATCCGGTGCAATTTCCTCAATCATTCTGCCTGCGACCCATTTGTCAGTTTAGAACATGGTGCTTTCGCCGTTTCCCAAAACTACCTTAGCAGCGGCATTGAAGACGGCCCTCGTTTGCTCCTCCTCGGGTGACGCCAACTCACACCAAGGTTTTTTCTCATTTGCCCGTAAATTCCAAGTCCATCTTGTGCTAAAGGCTCTACTCATCACCTCGAGATCTAAGACGCCTAGGCCACCAACAGGTTTTGGATGACAAACAGTGGGCCAATTAACGACACATTTGCCCCCTTCAACAGCTTCTATTCCTATTGGTCGTACCTTGTCAATGGTCTTGAAGACCCAAGCTGATGGCTCCAAAGATAGAAGATGAAAGATTGCTATAGCACTCAAACAGGCTGAACCAGAATTAGCCTTCCTCCATGCATGACGAGCCGGCTCTTAATCTTGTCTATAAGGGCTTTGAAATGGGCAGCGCAACCACCTGACATCTGAGAGTCTGGCTGATTGCGTTGAGCATCTGATCATCACAAACAAGTGCCGAGATAGAGCTTTTCCACATGTTGCAAATCAGGCCTGAAGCATCTGCAAAAATGTCCAAGATTTGTTTGGTAGACTCCGCATCGCTTTGTGCCGCTTTGAGAAATAAAATGACGTCATCTGCAAGCTTCTGAATCAGGTCAACATTTAATCTACAATACGATGGTTCCTCGGTTCGGTTGATCATGATTTATTATGTTACGAAAATGAATTATGATAGGCACGGTGGCCTAGACTAGTGCGTATGTAATCTAGCTACGCAGAGTAGTCCAGTAGGAGTGAATTGAAGAGGGCGCGTAGATTTCTTATCATTAGCATGCAAATAACCCATGCGCCAAGAGAATGAGCAAAGTTAACCAATGAGAACTTAACACTTAGGTCATTAGGTGCAAATAGTGTTACAGAGAACATAAGCATCCTGTCTTGCGTCGGTCTCTTGGACTGCTCCATCTAAATTGCCGATGGAATGCAGTCATTTGATTCAAGCGCTGTGCCCTTAAATTCCAGTCCCAACATGCATAAAAGCATCCGTCTGTTTTGCCAAAAAACAAGGTTCAGGGAGCGCATCAGCAACTGGACCATGCCCCAAATTGTCCCAGATTTCCTCCAAAATGAGAGCTCATGTCTTTCACTTCCACCGCCAACTTAGTTGTCTGTCAATTCTAAGGAACCTGCAAAGCAAAACATTCCTGATCATTCTCTCGGATACTTTTCTTTCTAAAACAAATAGTGATATGCTCATATCCTAGCTAGACAGTAATACAACATTTGTATGTCTATTTTTTAAATCTCAAACATTATGGTTATAACATTTCAGAATAGTGACTACTGAAGCAATACAGTTTATCAAGGTGAAAAGGCAGGGTATCTTTTAGCCTTTTCCTGATTTTATGTCTGGGATATTAAACAGTTCAAGGCTGGTTGGTTGAACTGAAAAGTAAGACAGACAACCCTCATGTACCAAGCACTCGAGACAGTATAAGTGAAGTACGTATTAAAGCTAATAATTTGTTCTGGAGTAGAATGCTTGAAGAAAAATAGGTACTCCATGATGCGATGTGCCACAATTTGAGTATCCAATCTGGAAAATTATAAGACACCGTCATATTCTCGCAGCCAAATGTAACTCGAGTACTCAACGCGATTCAACCACAATTTGAGTATTGGATTTCTCTGTCTCTTTCTGCCAAATGGAGTGAGAGTGACATAGGGTGCGTTTGGTTATGTAGCCTATCATGCTTAGCCAAGCCAGATTAAACTAGATCATCCGGGTATTGCCAACGGAAGCAAGACATGCTGCTGGGTTAAACACCAGCTTTGAGCACGACTTTGGAAGGTGCGCTTGTTTTCTTGCCCACGCCGGAGAGCTGATTTGCTGGATCGATGAAGAGGCCGGGGCTTCCCCCTTTATGAAATAAAAAAGATCCAAACAAACCCATATTTTTCTCGTTTTTATTTCAACAGTGATGCTAGACAATTTTTTTACATGTGCATATTACAAATCGCTGAATATTTAGCTTGATTGTACAGATTATCTACCATATATATTTACCCCGGTAACTCTAGTTGTATTATTGGAACTATACTGGAATTTGGTTGTCACTTATCATGGGTGTTTCCATGAGTTGTTCCAAGAGTTGGCACAAGCCTCCACAATGATAAGAAAAAAAATCAAGGTAGTTCTTTCTTGCAAATGATGTACTGCTATAATCTTCAGAGTTCAGTTGCGAATTTATTCAATCTTACATTAATATTTAAATATTGCAGTTCCACATTTTTTCCATTCAAGAGTGTGTGGACATGAGTTGTACTGCTGCAGACAGCTAGATGAAGGGCTGTGTGATTGGAAGTTTACATGGGCTAACGACTTGCCTATGCATTTTACATTAAGGACAATGAGATTCTTATAATATGCTCTATTATAAGCAAGTAATATAACCAGTTCAACATAGTACTCTGTAAACATGACCAACGTAGTGGCCCGTAAAACTGACCAAAAGTTCCAAACTACTTGTTTCTATAACACATTGCATGTACAGTATGGGAGAAATGCAGAATCGTTAAAGGAGAAAGAATGAAATATGAATAATATCGAGCGAAACAAGGAACGTACCACAGGTAAGTAAGCTGAGCGCTTCAACTTTTCTAGTCTCTGTCTGCACGAACCAACATGTCAGCCAAAGTCTTGCTTTTGCGATTGGTCTTCTTGCTTGAAAGGGTTCCTGCAATTATGTTTATACACATTAAATTATAATACAAATTGGTATAGTACTACAGGACTACGAGAGTAGTGGTCTATGTTTGTCAGTTACGGCTAAAATTGAATTGGAAACCACGTTTTAGGCATTTAACAAAGTATTCTTGCACTTATACACATAAGCAATACATATATTAGAAGCAAACAGTTTTTAAATGCCAGGCAACCGAATACCAATGTCATCAAACAAATGCATCAGAATTTGTGGTCAGGCCAATTTCCGCCTTCTATATTTTAACAAACACAGACAATAATGGCCAATTTACATAGCCTATTTGCAGCGACTAAATCTAGACAACATTTAAGCTATCATTGATGATAAGCAGATCACTCTGCCTATAGAAACTTCAGCCCATATAAATACAGCTGGTCTCTAGCTATCAGCTAAACAATCCATGCTATCCACAGGCTCCCGAGCACATGATTTGAGAAAATGGTAAACCAGCACTAGTGAAATCTAACAATTATAGTAGCTAGACTTTCGACGCTTCAGAATATATGCAATGTAGTAGTATAAAAACAGTATATGTGACCAAGAAGCATATATATACCTGCACAAGGAATAGAGCTAGATCCAAGCCATGTTGGGAGCACACACGGCAGATAGAAATTGCTGCAGTACATGCTTGAACCTGGGATGCTATCTGGAAAAGACCTCTGCCCAATGACCTTCATCTGAGCCAAGTCCATGGCAAACGAAGTGCGATTAAGGTGGCAATACAGAATGTTGGCGTTGAAGGGATCCATGGCGGTGATCCACGGCAAGTGACTGCTTGTGGCTTCATTTTGTTGGGCAAGTTGACTATGCTAATTGTTTTCTGAAGTGTGAGGTTCCAGCGGCATGCCTCCTCGTCGAGGGAGAAGGACCTGATGAGGAAGGGCTCTTTTTTGGTGCAGAACTCGACGTAGCGCAGCTTCCCCTCGCTGACAGTCATGATCCGGCGCTTGCCCAGCAACATCTTCTCCCGTATCTCAACATCCGACAGCACACTGTCCCATGGCAGCTCGACGAACCGAATGTCCGGCCGGTCGCTGAAGGGATCCAGAGAGAAGGCGCCCCAGGTGACGTCGAACCACCACAGCCGGTCGCCAACGGCCAGCACGTCGTGGCTTGTGTGCACCTGCATTGGCTGCCAACGGGGCATCCTGGACGGAACGAAACAGGGCAATGGCTGAACCTCGTCCCACTCCCCTGTTTCGGACAGAAACCGACGCACGACTACGCGGGTGCCCTCTGCCCCTGGCCGGCAGCCGAGTTGAGCGACCACGTACCGATCAGGCGGGCCGCCGTGGGAGCCGTCAGACTGGGTGAGCAGGCCAAAAGCCGAATTGGTGTCAGCGATGACGTCCATGTCCGGGACAGGGAGGCGGAACAGCTCGCCGCTGAGAGGGTTGCAGACGAAGCGCGTGACGTCCAGCTCGGAGGCGGGGCTAGCGACGGACATTTCTTGGAGCATTCCGCTGTCCAAGTGCTGGGATTTGAGCCAGTCCGGAGAGACACCGAAGGAGTGGCGGGTCTCTGCCATGTCGAGGAGGAGGAGGCCGTCGGAGCTCGTGGCGCGACGGCTGCGGCGGCGAGGTCCATGCCGTCCGCGAGGTGGGCAGGGACGGAGATGCTGGAGACGTACGGGGCCGCGTCGAAGTCGAAGGACGCGCGCGCGCCCGGCGGCCCTGCTGGCGCGGCCAGCGCCGCCCTGCTGTAGACCATGGCCCAGGGTGGGCGCGAGGCCGCCGTGCTAACGGAGCGGCGGAGGGGGTCCGAGATGGCGCCGGCGAGGCGACGGAGCAGGAGGGCCATCTTGCTTCCGGAGGGAGCAGGTGTGGCACGGTGGAAGTGGAAGCAAAGGGTGAGCGAGCTGGGTACTTCTGTGGTGGGGATGGATCAGGGGGTTTGGTGCACATGGACTCGGTCCATGCGACTCTGAATTCTGATAGCTTCTGGCAGACGCAAGGGTTCCATCGAGCTTTCTTCGGGCCAGCTTCAAGCCTTGAACAGTGTCCCTGAGAAGACGACAAAGAGAAAGTGAGTTCAAACTTCGAAATTTTAAGGTACGGGTGAGACTGAATGAACAGTAGGCTATACCATTTTTTCATGTATCCTTTCAAGTGAAATTGGAAAATTATGAAAATCTTCAAAATGAATATAGAAAACCAAAGACAGATATAAGCTGCGTACATAGGCGAGTTTCAACTTGTGAAAGTGGTCCCCGATCAATCGTCCAAACTCAATGGGAGAGTTTCTACTTGTGAAATATCGGAAACTCTAGTTGAACATTTTAATCATTCCTTCGAATCTGAACTCATACTAACAAACAAGAATGTCAAAGGGACAAACAAGGTTTTCAAAAGCTACTATCTTGACAGCTCAAACTCGCGGCAACTTAAATCAAAAGAAAAGGAAAGAACTTGCATGTAGCATACATAGTATCCATTCCACAGCAATCCAACTCTCGGAGTTCAAAGCACCTTAGCAAAAATAGAGGTCCCTCTCAAAATGTCAATTCACTTGATGAAGCTTATCCCCAGGTTCCAAAACCACACAAGAACACATTGGTTAAACTTACAGATCCATCCGATTCAAAGTAAGAATTCTCAAGTTAAACAGGATTTCAGATTGAGAACAATCTATAGGCACCATAATGATTAATAGTTCTAAGTTCCAAAAGATATTAATCCATTCAAAGTACTAAGAGGACATAACGTTGTGTCATGTTGTTGACTTCGGTTCCATGCAGAAATTCCCAAGAAATCAAGCCATTCTACTGAAATTGAACGAGGGCAGAAATTCCCAAGAAAACTTTTCGCCAGATTTCTGCCCAAACTGAGATTGAGGAAGGGCATCAGCAAAGCCAAAATGAGAATTCAGGAAACTACCACCATCAATTTTCTTGTCCTCCAAAACAACTCTTATCTGACTATTGAAGTAACCTGCAAACCAAAACGTAAACATCACCAATATGTTTGTCATGATTCCGAAAAAGAAATAGACGCTAGAGACACCTGAACACAGGTATGGAGAAAACACCAAACATAAACAAGAGATATCTTTTTCTCCTTTAATTTATTCTTGAGCTCAATATAAATACAAGTGAACTGAAACATGAGTTCAGAAGTACAAGCAGCACAAGCAGATTCCCACTGAAATTGCTTTGGAGCAATCACCAAAATGAGATGCCACCTGCACACTGCGGCATGCTCTGTTTATTTGCTGTTGAAGTAAAAATCCGATATGGTCATGTGACGAAGTAGCAAGAGCAAAAAGCATTGTTCAATTTAGGCAAGATCAGTAGGTGATAATACTTATCAATAATAAAACCAATGGCTCATCCTAATGAAAATGATATGCTAAGCTTCACAACCCTCTATTTTACACTCCAAGTTTTGCTTTGTGGTAATAAGACATGCCTGGTGAATCAGAAAAGTGTTCCTCGATAGAATTTTGCAGGGGGGCAGGTATAGCAACCATCCCAGACACTCTAAGAGAAATGGGTAGTGGGTACACGATATTGGCATTCAGCAGGTAGTTCTCTCTTGCAAATGATGTACTCGTATAATTTTCAGAGTTCAGTTGCGAACTTATTCAATCATATTGTCTAAGTTAATCAGCACATAAATGAAGGTTTGGATATTTTACATATATTTACATTAATATATACAATTTTCAGTTCCACGTTTTTTCCATTCAAGAATATGTGTCTGACATGAGTTATACTGCTGCATATATAACAGCTAAATCAAGGGTTTGTATGATTTGAAGAGCTGCCTATATATGGGCATGAGTGTCAGACATATATGATAACCACTTGCCTAAGCATTTTACATCATTGCTACACAACGTAATGAATGCGCTAGTCCTGCTTTCCCAACACCGCTTAACCAAACGAGTTGGAATTAAGGACAGCGATAGTATTGTAATATTATACAAGGCAACCAGTTCAATATAGTGACCTGTAAACATGACTAGTGACCCATAAACCTGACCAAAACTCCAAAAACCATTTGTTTCTGCAACATATTGCATGTACAGTATAAGAGAAATGCAGAATCATTAAATGAGAAAGAATTATATCGAACGAAACAAGGTGTACTCAAACAAGAAACTGTTACTTAAGAGGAAGTACCACAGATAAGTTAGCTGAGCTAGCTCTTCAACTTCACTAATCTCTGTCAGCACGAACCAACATGTCAGCCAAAGTCTTCCTTTCTCGACTGGTCTTCTTTCTTGAAAGGGTTCCTTCAAATATGTTTATAAATACATTAAATTATGATAAAAATGGTACAGGACTACGAGGGCAGTCTATGCTTAATACGGCAAGAATTGAATTGGAAACCACGGTTTAGGCATTTAACAAGGTAGTTGCACTGGAACACATAAACATGTAAGCAACATGTGGGCATCTCTACCACAGCCGAACCAAGATGTCTGCCAAAGTATTTCTTGTGCAATTGGTTGTCTTTCTCAAAAGTGTACCTTCAAAGTTCAATTATATCCATATGTACAAGAACTTAAAACATAAATAACACAGAACAGTGAGCCATACATGTTCTTGGTTACACCAATCACTGAATTGGAAAACACCGTTTAGGCATTTAAAATAACAACTGCAATATATATGTTGACAGTAAATAGAGAAGAAAAACATTTTTACTGTACATGACATACATTCCAATGTACAATGCAATTAACAAAATACACCAGTTATATAGCAATACCAAACTCAGCCTCCCGTATTCTGTAAACAATCACTGCTAATAGTGGCCTATTTAGTTCTGAAATGTATGAGCCTATGTGCAATTATTAACTCTACACAATTCTTAAGATACGATATCAGCGGCCAAATCACTCCAGAAACATCAAACAAATAAATTTGTGTGTATTAACAAACCAATCAATGCTGTGACAAGGTTCCAAGCACTGAGGGCATCTCCAGCCGTCCCCCCCAGCGCCCCCCCAGGGCCGATTTTAGCGCCGTTTTGGCCTGGGAGCGCCGTTTTTCGCCCAGTCGGCCCCCCCAGGAGCCCAAAAAGCGCCGGATCGGCGGAAACTAGCGCCGGCGTTCCCAGGCCAAACCCAGCCCACCGGGTTCGGCTTGGGGGAAAAAGCGCGCGTGGGCCAGCACTGTCGGCGTGATAGCGCATATCCCACCCCCGCGCCGTGTTCTTTCCCCATCTCTCGCGTCGCCGCGATGTCGCCGCCGGTACCACCCCTCCCCACCTCCGCCGCATACGCCTAGCTAGGAAGCCGCCATCTCGCCCAATCCTCCGCCGCCGGCCGCCCCTCCTCCCCCGCCGTCGTCTCGCCGCAAAGAAGGCCCTCGGGAAAGGCTCGCCTCCACCTTGCCTACTTGGTGTTCGGCGATTTGGCCGGCCGAGCCATGGACTCCGACGACGAGGAGCTGCTCGCCGAACTGCTCGACGAGGAAGCCCAGGCCGACATCGACGATGAAGAGCACCTGCTCGTCCTCGCCTGCCTTGCCGGCCTGCTCGACAAGGCGAAGCCGCGGCGTGGTGGCTCAAAGCCCGGCCGCCGCAAGAGCAAGCCGAGGCAGCGCTACGAAGGCTACTGCATCCTCTACTCCGACTACTTCGCCGAGAACCCCACGCAGGACGAAGCTGTGTTCCGGCGCCGTTTCAGGATGAAACGGCAACTCTTCCTCGACATCATGCATGCCATCCGGGAGTTCGACACCTACTTCAAGCTGAAGACGGATTGCACCGGCACGGTAGGGTTTACCTCAATTCAGGAGTGCATGGTGGCGATGAGATTGCTTGCATATGGTGCTCCCGCTGACGCTCAGGATGACTATCTGCGCATGTCCGAGTCTTGCGCCATTGAAAGCTTGAACAGGTACTGCAGGGCAGTGGTGGCAGTGTTTGGGCCAAAGTACTTGCGATCGCCCAATGCGGATGACACTGCCCGGATCCTGGCCACCAATGAAGCAAAAGGCTTCCCAGGGATGCTTGGAAGCATCGACTGCATGCATTGGGCATGGAAGAACTGTCCATTTGAATGGCAGGGGATGTACAAAGGCCACAAAGGAGAGTGCAGTGTGATTCTTGAGGCCGTGGCTACACATGATCTATGGATTTGGCATTCCTTCTTTGGTATGCCAGGAACTCACAACGACATCAATGTGTTGCAGTGCTCGAATGTCTTCGCCAAGCTTGTTGAAGGTCATGCCCCTCCAGTGAACTATGAGATCAATGGGCACCAGTACACAAAGGGCTACTACCTTGCAGATGGCATCTACCCGAAGTGGTCAACATTTGTGAAGAGCATCTCCAACCCTGTGCCAGGAAGCGCGAAAGCTTGGTTTTCCAAGTGCCAGGAGGCTTGCAGGAAGGATGTTGAGCGGGCATTTGGTGCGCTGCAGTCTCGATTCGCTGTTGTCCGGTACCCAGCTCTGACTTGGTCCAAGGCCAACATGTCTGAGGTGATAAACTGTTGTGTGATCTTGCACAACATGATCATTGAGAGCGAGCGGGATGAGCCGGTGGCTGACACTGAGTACTACAGGCAGGGTCCTCTTGCAGATGTGGATCACCAGGTGCCGGCAACATGGGCAAACTTCATGACTATGCGTCAGGAGATTCGAGACTCGACGGTGCATACACAGCTGCAGAATGATCTGGTGGAGCACCTGTGGAGGCGCAAAGGCAATGGCCATGCCGACGCCTAGTTTGTTCTATTTGCTTGCATTGTTGAACTATTTGTCTATTGATTTGTATGTTGAACTATTTGTGTGTGGATTTGTATGTTGAACTATTTGTGTGTTGATTTGTATGCCGAAAGTTGGCCGAAACTTGGCCGAAAGTGTTGATTTGTATGTTGAAAACTTGGCCGAAAGTGTTGATTTGTATGTTGAAAACTTGGCCGAAAATTGGCCGGCTGGGGGCGTCCTGGGTTCGGCGACTGGGAAAACGCCGAACCCAGGGCGTCGAATTGCGCCGGCGCTCCCCAGGCCGTCCAAAAAGGCGCCGTTTTTCGGCCTGGGGGGCCGAACGGCTGGAGATGCCCTGAAGGACATGATTTGAAAGATAAGCTAAACTGAAAACCTATGCAATCTAACAATTATAGTAAAACGAAATTCAGAGCTGCATTATCCAGTGTATGGAACAAGCAACTTAGAGAAGTGTATGAATACCTGCGCCAGGGATATGGTTTGATTCAAGCCATGTAGGGAGCATGCACGGCACAAAGAAAGCAGTGTTGTAAGGGCTTAAATGTATGATGCTATCTGGAAAGGGTATCCTCCCAATGCCCTCCCCTTAGCCATGTCCATGGCAAAAATAGTGAGCTCAAATTGGAAATACAGAATGTTGGCGTTGAATGGATCAACAGCAGCAATCCATGGCATGTCCTTTTCCAGTGGTTTGGAATTGTTGCTCAAGACAAATTTAATTGTTGTCTCGCCTGTAAGCTTCCAGCAGCATTCCTCGTCATCAAGCGAAAATGAACTGACCACGAACTCCTTTTCAGTTGAAACTTCGATATACCGCAGCTTCCCCTCGCTGACCCCCATAAAACGACGCTTGCCCAGCATCAGATTCTTCGTTGTGTCGAAATCCGAGAGCACGCTGCCCTGGGGCAGCTCGACGAACCGATGCTCCGGCCGGTCGCAGAAGGGGTTGACAGAGAAGGCGCCCCAGGTGAGGTCGACCCACCACAGACGGTCGCCCAAAGGCAGCACTCTGTGGTTCGTGTCTATCTGCATTCGCCGCCAACCGGGTATCGTGGCCGGAACGAACAGCTGCCGCTCGTCCCACTCCCCTGTTTCGGACAGAAACCGGCGCACGACTTTGCGGTTGTCCCCTGCCCGGCAGCAGAGTTGAGCGACCACGAATCGGTCGGGTGCGCCACGGGAGCCATGAGACTGGGTGAGCAAGCCGAAGGCCGTACTCGTGTTGGCGACATCCATGTCCGGGACCGGGAGGCGGAAGAGCTCGCCGCTGAGAGGGTTGCAGACGAAGCGCGCGACGTCCAGATGGGAGGCGGCACCAGCCGCGGCCAACTCGAGTAGCATTGTCCTGTCCAAGGACTCGCGGGCGCCCGGAAGGCCGGGAGGCAAGTGGCGGGTCTCGGCCAGGTCGAGGAGGAGGAGGCCGTCGGAGCTTGTGGCCCGGACGCTTGCGGCGGCGAAGTCCATGCCGTCGGTGAGGTGGGCGGGGACGGAGATGTGGGAGACGTACGGGGCCGCGTCGAGGTCCAAGGACGCGCGCGCGCCCGGCGACGGCGCCCCTGACGCGTCCAGCGCCGCCCTGCTGTAGACCATGGACCAGCGAGGGCGATAGGCCGCCGTGTGGAGGGAGCGGCGGAGGGGCGCCGAGACGGCGCCGGCGAGGCGTCGGAGCAGGGGGGACATTTTGTTTGTGGAAGTGGAGAGGGGAGGGGTTTTGTGCTTGAGGGATTTGTGCTGCCGGTGGTGGGGAAAGAAGAAGGGGTTTGGTTTGGTGCACATGGACTCGGTGCGTGCAGCTCTGCCATCTTTCTGGCAAGAGGAAAGGTCACATCGAGCGTTCTTCGGGTCTCGGCTCAGCCCGGATGGTCTCACGGAGAAGAAGATAAGAGGAAGTCAGTTCGAACTTTCAAGCTTTTTTTTAAAGCTGGCGAATGATATTTATAAGCTTTCCCTGAATTTCTGCCCAACGTTTTTGAAACTCCATCGTCCCAAAATCTGAAATCTTATTTCTTTTTTTTTAAATGCCCATCCCAAGATAGTTTAAAGTTTTTAGATTTTTTTTTAGATTTTTTTTTGAAAGATCCGATCGCAAATAACAGGCAGCCCAGTACACATTACAAACAGGTCCAGAAAGAAAAGAAAATTACAAAGAGGACCAGGAAATATGCAGAGAGCCCCCTAAGCCGCCGTGAAGAAACACGATCAGATCCCGCATCCGCGCTCCCGAACCCTAGGCCTCGACGGAGTCGCCGTACCTCTCGCCGCCGGGGAGCAAGCACCTCCACGCCTTGTAGAAAGCCGCAAGAGCCGTCCGCCGCACGCGACGGAACCGAAGCCGATGAACACGCACGGCCGCAGCGCCAGCTTCCCCGCACCACCTTGCAACCCGCCGACTCGGCTCCGCCCGGGCCAACCACCAGCAGCACCACACAACTTCCCACCGAGCACTCCCCTCGCCACCACGGTCGGCCGGAGCAGCAACGTTGAGGAAGACCACCACTAGAACCACCACCAAAAACCGAACACCAACCTCCAGCAACTTCCCCCCGCACCACCACGGCAGGCTAGAGAAGCAAGGCAGGAGGAAGAAGGTGCCGGACAAACCTCCACGACCTCTCCGGCAACCACCGGAACGGGGAACAGAGGGGGAGGACAAAAGCTTTAACACCGCCGCCATCGCCACCGTCTCGATGTCGGCGAAAGCCACACCCACACGCACACCTACACCTATACTATACACGCACAGCATCCTCCGGAGCTCCCCCCTACCTCACAGCGCCCGAACGGCGGCCGGAGGCAGAAGGGAACGACGGATTCGCCGGCGAGAACAGAAGCTACGCGGTCGCCTCCCTTATCGCCTCCTCTCTACTGTTCACGTGGAGTGGATAAGGAGTTGTGGTGCCGGTTAAAGTTTTTAGATTTTGTTAAAACCATCACTAGAAACTTAGCTGAAAGCCATGATAATAGTTAGACATTTTGCGAAATGAACTTCTCATTCTCTTCTTTGTTGAAACCCAAGAATTTTCAAAAGCTTGTCCATACATTTCGGACAAGACGGATGGCGAGCTTTCCTCCCCGGACGACCGGAGGCGCATTTCTCCGGGTTGAGCATCATACCATACATGTGAAGGTTGAAAAAGCTTTCTTCGAGATTCGGAGTGTGATAATAGTTAGACATTTTGCGAAATCAAGTTCTGATTCTTTTCTTTGTTGAAAATCCACGAATTTTTCAAAATCTTGTCAATACATTTCGGACAATTGGGGTGACAAATGGCGAGTCTTCCTCCCCGGACGACCGGAGGCGCATTTCTCCGGGTTGAGCATACCATACATGTGAAGGTTGAAAAGGCTTTCTTCGAGATTCGGAGTGTGATGGCACCAATTTGCTCTTGATGACAACGTTGTCCACGTATACATCAGCATTTCTTCCAAGTTAATAGGCCCTGAATATGAGGCTCATGAGCCGCTGGAAGGTGGCTCTGGTGTTTAATAGCCTGAACAGTATGCGTCGGCAACGGAAGGTGCAGCAAGGTGTGGTGAAGCTTGTCTTCTTTGCATCTTCTTCGGTCATGAATACTTGATGATAGCCTGAGTAGTACGCATCTAGGAAACTCAGCAATTCGCATCTCCGGAGGGAGTCTAGCAGTTGGTCAACTGAAAAAGCGTAATTCAACACGATTCAAACACAGTTTGAGATTGGATTTTTGTTTCTCTCTGCCAAATGGAGTGACATAGGGTACCTTTGGTTAGGTAGCTTATTTTGCTTAGCCAAGCCAGATCAAACTAGATCATCTGGGCTATTGCCAACGAAAGCAAGACATTCTGCTGGGCTAACACCAGCTGTGAGGTTCTCCATCCTGAGGCCAGGGGCATTCCATCTTTTTGAAGACAGAAATCAGATTCAAGATTTAAGTTCTAAGATAAATGGTGGTGGTGAACTGGTGTTTCCTACAACCCATATATCAATATTAAACTAACATCTAGGCCCAGGAACAGTTCATTTTCTAGTTATGCAGTGTCGTCTAATAAGATTACAGCTGCATGCATTTCTTATCATCAGCATAGAACTACAATAAACTTCAATTTAATCCCATCAAACATATCCTAATTTTCATGATAAGCAAAGTGAACTTAAGATTAACACGCAAGTGCATTAATATTTTACACATAAGAAAGCATAATTTCTTGTAAGTAACATTGCATTTCTAAAGACTGCCATCCAAACTGCTGTGAAATGTAGCCCCAAAATAAGAACATCCACCTGTTTCAAAGAGGACTGCATCAGCAAATAAGCAAGCCCAAAATTGTCCCGGACTTCTCCAAAGTGAGGGTCCATGTCCTTCAGGTGCCACCATCAACGTTACTCCATTCCACACAAAAAACATCAACTTTGCTGCCAGTCACATTTAAGAAATCTGCAAGGAAAAAGAGTAGCAGATATATCAAAAGCCTTCCAGCTTTGGTAATGACATACTTGGATAATATTTCAATTCTGGTGGGAAGTAAATTTACAGCATGGTCATTTGGTAAGAAAGAGCATGCAAAATACTTCGGTTCAGTCTTGATATGGGAACTATTTCAGGATACTGACTCACGAAAGACAAGAAATTTATCGTGGTGAAACTGCAGGGTATGCTTTTACTTCACACAAGGTAAATGGTGCCAAGCAGTTAAGCACCAGAGGCAATATGTAAGGAACATATTCAAGCAGCATCCTTGATTCTCCTATGAATACACATGCTTGAATCCTATTCAAAAAACAATACACATGCTTGAAGAAAGGAAACATTCTACGGTGTAATCTGCTACAAACACCCCATTTTGAGTATACAATCGACATCTAAGACATCATCCTATTGTCATAGGCTCATAGCCATATGAAACTGAACACGATTCTACAAAACGGATTGGAATTAAGGATAACAGTAGTACTGCAATATATATATCAACCACTTCAATATAGTAACTTGGAAACATGACCAAAATATTTGTTTCTGCAAGTAGGACATTGCACAGGTAGTGTAGGAGAAATGCAGAATCCTGATAACGACCAGTAAACAAATATGACTAAATATCCAACAAAAAAAGGGTGTCCAAACAAGAAAGAATGATTTAAGAGAGAGTACCAAAGAAAAGTTAGCTGGCGTGTTTCACTTCTTCTGGTGTTTGTCTACACGAACCAACATGTCTGCCAAAGTCTTCCTTGTGCAATTGGTTGTGTTTCTCGAAAGTGTACCTTCAGTTATATCCACAGGTACAAGAACTTAAAACATAAATAACGCAGAAAAGTGAGATATACATCCTTCTTGGTTACACCAATCATTGAATTGGAAAACACCGTTTAGTCATTTAACATAACAACGTACATGATATACAATCCAATGTCTAATGAAATCAACAAATACACCAGTTATCTAATAATACCATATTAAGCCTCCCGTATTCTAAAAAAATCACATAAAAATGGCCTATTTAGTTCTGAAATTTGTGAGCCTATGTACAATGATTAACTCTAAACAATACTAAAGATATAAGCGACCAAATCACTCCAAAAACTTCAAACAAATAAATTTGTGTGTATCAACAAACCAATCAATCCTGCGAAAAGGTTCCAATCACTGAAGCACATGATTTGAAAGATAAACTAAACTAAAACCTATGCAACCTAACAGTTATAGTAAAAACGAATTTCAGAGCTGCATTATCCAATGTATGGAACAAGCAACTTAGAGAAGTATATGTATACCTGCACCAGGGATATGGTTTGATTCAAGCCATGTTGGGAGCAGGCACGGCACAAAGAAAGCAGTGCTGCAAGGGCTTAAACGTGTGATGCTATCTGGAAAGGGTATCTTCCCAATCACCTCCCCATTAGCCATGTCCACGGCAATAATAGCGTGGCCAGATTGGAAATACAGAATGTTGGCGTCGAATGGATCTATGGCAGCAATCCACGGCATGTCCTTTCCGTGGATTGGATTTGTTGGGCAAGAGTAAGTGAACTTTTATCTGACGTGTAAGCTTCCAGCAGCACCCTTCGTCGTCAAGCGAAAACGATCTGATGATGAAAGGCTCCTTTTCAGTTGACAGCTCAATATAATGCAGCTTCCCCTCGCTGACCCCCATTAGCCGGCGCTTGCCCAGCACCAGATTCTCCATTGCGTCGAAATCCGAGAGCACGCTGCCCACGGGTAGCTCGACAAACCGGTGCTCTGGCCGGTCGCTGAAGGGGTCGACGGAGAAGGCGCCCCAGGTGAGGTCAACCCACCACAGCCGGTCGCCGAATGCCAGCACTTTGTGGTTGATGTCTATCTGCATTCGCTGCCAACTCGTCCCACCGGGTATTGTGGCCGGAACAAACAGCTGCCGCTCGTCCCACTCCCCTGTTTCGGACAGAAACCGGCGCACGACTTTGCGGTTGTCCCCTGGCCTGCAGCTGAGCTGAGCAACCACGAATCGATCAGGTTGGCCGTGGGAGCCGTCGGACTGGGTGAGCAAGCCGAAGTCCGTACTCGCGTTGGCGACATCCATGTCCGGGACCGGGAGGCGGAACAGCTGGCCGCTGAGAGGGTTGCAGACGAATCGCGCGACGTCCAGCTCGGAGGCAGCTCCAGCGGCGGCATATTCGATCAGCATTTTCCTGTCCAAGGACTCACGGTCGCCCCGAAGGCAGGGAGGCAAGTGGCGGGTCTCGGCCAGGTCGAGGAGGAGGAGGCCGTCGGAGCTGGTGGCCCGGACGCTTGCGGCGGCGAAGTCCATGCCGTCGGCGAGGTGGGCGGGGACGGAGATGTGGGAGACGTACGGGGCCGCGTCGAGGTCCAAGGACGCGCGCGCGCCCGGCGGCGGCGCCCCTGACGCGTCCAGCGCCGCCCTGCTGTAGACCATGGCCCAGGGAGGGCGCGAGGCCGCCGTGGAGAGGGGGCGGCGGAGGGGCGCCGAGACGGCGCCGGCGAGGCGGCGGAGGAGCAGGGGGCGCATTTTGGGGAGGGTTTTGTCGTGCGGCTTGTGATTCTGGAGGTGAGCTGCGATATGTGGTGCCCTAGTTGGGGAAAAGAGGGGTTTGGTGTACATGGACACGGTCCATGCGACTTGGTTCCAGTGTAGCCCATGGTCTCGCGGAGAAGACGACAAAGAGACCCCTCCTTCATTGACTCCTGTTTCACTCTGTTTCAGGTTACTCCTGTTTCCGTTAACTCTCTGTTTCAGGTTCTAGAAATCACGGTACCGAGCTGGCCATCTAGCTAGTTTCCCGCCAAAAATGCTCTACACCTGGGCCATCTGCGAGCTCAAAGTAGCCCATGGGCTATTTACTACAGTATCACTCACCCAAATGTCAGTTCTGATGAGAACGAATCGGATACATTCCACTACAAAAAACAATGAATCGGATAAATGTCACAATGCATTCAAAACACAACATACAGGACTCACTAAAACGCAACATCCCAAAAGCAGGACTCAAACTTGGAGGGAAGATTTTCAAACTACCGCCAGTAGCACAACAGTATCAGGCAATCACGATTATGGGAGGTGTTCGTGTTCGAACAATAGTATCACTGTCACTGCCTCGTGCCAAGTTATTTTTTTAGGACCTTTACAAACCACACACTTAAGCTAGTGTTTACAGGAAAGCTAGATGTGGAGTTCGAACAATAGTATCACACTGTCACTGCCTCGTGCCAAGTTATTTTTTTAGGACCTCTACAAACCACACACTTAAGATAGTGTTTACAGGAAAGCTAGATGTGGAGTTTTGAAATCATCAGCATCAGATAGCTACCTTGGTAGAACTACATCGGCACGGAACATGATATTCTGAAATCATCATCTAAGACAGGGTGTTTCCCATATTCTTCCCAAATGGAGAACGTGGCAGTCTGCTGCCGACGAGGTCGCGCAGCTCAAACTCGCTAGGGAACCTCTGTTCGGCTAATTTTGAGAAAACCTGAAAGGTGGAAGAAATTATCAGTGAGGAACAAGTACGTATTACGTATATGTATCTTGCTGCTCAAGTCATTGAGGTAAATCAAGCCTTGTCCATGTTAGTAGTTTTCTCTAGGAAGAGAGATAGGATCTCGTTAAAAAATATCTCTGATAACCCAACAAGACAATAGGCTAAATTTTGTTTGTGGAAGTAATTCTTGAATACAATGAACTCGTGGTTGAAAAAA
This sequence comes from Poa pratensis, assembly GCA_947311845.1. Lineage (NCBI taxonomy): Eukaryota > Viridiplantae > Streptophyta > Magnoliopsida > Poales > Poaceae > Poa > Poa pratensis. The sequence goes on from CAMZMU010000065.1 coordinate 21,957,902, forward strand.
AGTGGGTACTCCTGAATCTTATTTTATGATGCAAGGAAGCAGGAAAGCAATTTGTGTGTTAACAGAAGAAAGACAGAAGGGTGTGTCTGATACATGAAACATACCAAATCTCCGTTGCAGTAAACTTCAAAGGCGCCAGAACTTTGCAGGAAAGACTGAGCGAAATTGCCAAATAGCCAAATTGTCGCCATGGTTCCAAATCTATTGGCACGCAATTGGTGAAACAATGGAGGTGGAGTAATTCCAAACCTGGGGAAAATCTGGTCACCAGCCATTATTGCTGCAATGGCTCCAACTTGAAGTACTGGCATAACTTTGCTCAGTACCCGTTTTGGGAAGGCTGGAGGATAATTATGCAAGAAAACATTAATTCCAGGAAATGATGTTTCAAGCATGCGCTTCATGGTCATCGCATTTCCCCTGCAAAATGGAACTCAAAGTTTTCAGTCTAAACTTTACGTACAAAGCAAAGCATATAACTTATCATTTATAGCACAGCATTCTAACTTAGCATGATCTCACTCAATGTCCTTTTCAAGTAAGATTCGGAAACTCAAGATAAGAAAGCAAGTTCAAGCAAAGCCCGTAGAGTCATAAAACTGATTAAAAAATACAGTTGCCACTGCTCCCTTCTGTTAGATGCAATAACAAATTAAATAGTTAACTGATTTTGAATTACTCGTAATTTATGTGTAAGAGTCCTAGTCTCATAGATCCATAACACGATTTAGTAACTAATTAGAGGAAGACATTTCATATTTCACTTTACAGCCAGCTGTAAAGTTACTACAAACTAAGCATCAGTCCAGATATTCCGTATTTAGTGATACCAAATAGGCGCCTTCTCTGATGGAAACTTCGCACATGTCATGCTTGCTGTTGCTGGTGTGGCCAAGGAATCCACGAACAAGGTCATCTAAGACCCTCTATGAACCTCTAAGTAATGGAAGGCTTCTTCCAGCGGCCACGTCATATGCAAGAGAGTGACCACTTACATTGCAGCAGGCTACAACATGTATCTCCTTATTCCTACAACCTCATAGTGTGGATGGCCAAAGAGTCAAGAAAAACCAGTGTAACTAGATGAAAGTAGGGGCGGTGATAGGCTGATAGCTAGAACTTGGGAAGGACGGGTTGCTGTGCACTTGTAATTGCAAGAGGGAAGCAAAAAAGAGATATCGAAGTAGATAGAATGAAGGGAAACAAAAAGGGGTAAAAGGCATGGCAGTCATCATGGCAATGTTCTCTTAGAAATGGCAAAACTCTATCTGAGTTTCTTTAATGCTCATACTTACTAAATTGTTATGTATTCCACATACATTGGTAAAGCTGCCAAGAAAACATAAAAAAAGTAATAATTACGTTGTAGAATGCATTGAATGGCCATAGAACAGAATTTTGGACTGGTACTTATATACTTCTCAAACTTTGTAGCAACACAGGCCCAATCTTCCTGCCAACTTAATGTGATATGTGTACTTTTCTAATTGTGTGTTGCACATGCTACACACAATTCATTGGCTTAAAAGAACTATCATAATTTACACGCGGCTGCATATAAAAGCAGTAAGAGCGCTGGAACTTTGAAACATCCTCAAGTGTATAACACATGCTATCCAGGACTTCCAATAAAACGTGTTAATACCATGGTAAAGGGGTGGAAACAATACAGCAAGTTAAGTATCAGACAATCACCAAGTCAAATCTCAGCTGACTTGAAGCTAGAAGTCTTTAAGCCAATGAATGTGCATAATGTCAGCTCATATTAAATGAACAATATGTGTGCTTCTGCATTGCCATCTATAGCTAAACTCAAGCTAAGTACTGTGCAAACCAGCTAAAAGCAAGGATATCGCATCATGCTTACGAAATACAATGGTATCATCATTAATAGATCAAAATAAAGAAAGACTAAAGTAGAAGCCCACCAAATGTGTATATCAATTTTTCTTTAGCAAGTTATGTTAAAGAGATAGCAGGCTGGTGTGGGACTGATTAAGAAGTGGAAGGATCCAGAGAAATGCAGCTTTAGTTTGGAAGAGGATGTGAATCACATCTTGTTTAACCATGCTCGCCCATTTAGCCTCAATGAGCATCGAAGTGGCTCTGTCTAGGGACAAAGTCCCCAAACAACATTGGCGACTTCTTTAGACACTAGGTTATGGCCTTATGGGGTGTAACAGGAAAAAAAAGGTGGTGATCTAATGTTTCTCAACAGTGGACTGGGGGATTTTGAATGTGCACAAAAAGATGGTGATTGAGGCGAAAATGCCAAAGCCACCAGAAAATGTGGTTTAGCAAGTTTGCTCAAGGATCAGGAGAAGGAGAAGCTGTTGGAACTGATGGATAAGATTTATCAACAGATGCCCATGCACCGTGGCCATACATAGGTACATTACGGATATCGTTCTTTCTTTGTGGTTTTGTTTGACATCAAAGTTGATTGTGACATTTCTTCTTTCCAAGACTGGTTGTGACAGTTATTTTGTTGGTCAGTTCTAGGACGCCTCGTGTTAGCCGTTATAAGGAGCTGATAATGCAGCACATCTTCCCTGTCCCTGTACACTGTTGGCTTTATAACCAAGCTGGCGAAAGGCCTTTTCTCCAAATTAAACAAATATGATAGTGTGGAATTAACTATGTCCAACACACATAAGAGATTGGGGAGTAGAACATCGGTTGGGACTTGGGAGGACGAACAAGGGAGATAACAGATCGATAAAATATACTCTCAACAAACAACAAGTTGTTTGATAGGAGTTTTCCCTCTTCTTACTTCTTGATATCTAGAAGCCAGACACTTACCTCCTCCCAAGCAACCTAAATATCTGTCTGCTCACACCACATCTCTAAAATTTGTTGTCAAAGAGTGAAATAGTAGTAGTATATCACAAGTCCACCATACATCAGTTTCCATTCCTGGCTCAGCCCATATATGGGAGGACTTGCTTGATCCCTGAGTAATAATCCAAAGGATTCTAATTCGAGCACTAACCCTATCTTATCTCTTTCTATTTGCCACTTTGACCAAACATTTATGTGAAACGGGCCATGGCAAATGATCAAATGTAAAGTCTGGCAAATTTTCAAATCCTCCATGACTTAATATTTCACACTGTAAAGAGAGCATTCACGTTTCCATAAAATAATAGATGCTTTAGTTCCCCACTACTTGTTTAACACAATCGTATAATTTTAAGAATCAACTTGGATAAAGTACCAATCATTAAGCATTCGGTATTGCAAGATACTATTTAGAACTAGTGACACTAGTGAACTAGAGTACCAAATAGTCTACATCCTAAATAATTTTGCATCATAAATTGGTTCGTACATGTCAATTGCAGCAAGCACACGAGTACTCCAAACACTCTGTATCCGCTAAACCACGCATATGTTAACTTGATCCGCACAACCAAACTACCATACCAATTGAGTAAGCAAGGAACCACCGCCCACAGACACACAAAACACACTGGTCCAATCGACCAATTGAGCATTCACGTTTCCATGAATAACAGCTGCTCCAGTTCCCCACTACTAGTTTAACATGATTGTAATAAGTTTAAGAATAACCTTGGAGAAAGTTACCAGCCATTAAGCCTTCAGTATTAGCAATTATTACTATTTAACAGTCACCAATGGCACTAGCGAACTGGAGTACCAAATACTCCACCTTCTAAATCATTTTGCTTCATACATTGGTCTGTGCAAGTGCAACTACGGCAAGCACACAACTATTCCAAACACTCAGGTATCCGCTACACTATGCATAGCTTCACTTGATCCAATTATTTTCTCCATCTTGCGAATTACTACCTTGTTTCAGCACAAGCAAACTAAACACACCAACTGAGAAAGCAAGCAACAACTAGTCCAGAGATGCACAAAACACAGTGGGCTCACGGACTCACTTGTACGAGCAGGATGCACAGAACTGCAGCTCCACGGTGGTGCCGAATCCAGCTCCGTCCAGATCGGGCTGCCGCAATCGCACCAAAATAACGCACATCAGTTTTGCCGCTCAGATCGGAGCAACAGAACTCGAGGCTAGGGTCCAGGGAAAAGGAATCTCGGGCTAGGGTTCACGACTCACCTGTATGGCAGCGGCAGCAGGGTCCGGGTGAAGGTGGTGCGGCGGATGGGGGTGGTGTGGCGGATGGGGGTGGTGCGGCGGGTGGGGGTGATGTGGCGGGTGGCCATGGGGGTGGTGCGGGGGATGGCCGCGGATGTGGGGCGGTGGCGGCGCGAATATGTGGGAGAGGTCGGAGATGAAGAGGAGCGCGGGCAGGCCGACGAGGAGGATCTGCAGGCGGTCCATGGCTGTACCGATGCCTTCGCGTTCCCGGATTCCGCTCGCCGTTCCTGGAGACGACGGGGAAAGGAAAGCGCAGTGGCGGAGCCGGTGGAAGGCGGTCGTCAAACCGCCAGGTGGGCTCCGGTGATGTGGGTCCGCCGTGTCAGCCGGATTCTTGCCTCGTTGCGGACAAAAAGGCTGGGAATCTTCGTGGGCTCGTGCTCGGATGGCGACGTCCACTTATATGTGACTGGACTGTGTCGTCGGCCTTCTGGGGTTCGACAGCCTAATCACAGCCCAACTATGATTTTGTGCGCAAAAGTTACTGCAAAATGGGACCATCAATCCATCCAACAACTTAAAAAAAACAGTCCATCAAAATGGGCCTTTTTTGCGCCCCACTCTCAAAACGCGTCTCATGAGCGGTCTTGGGAGCACCGATGGAGATGCTCTTACCATGCGCAAAAAATGTCGTATGTTGCCGTGTACAATGCATCAAAATGAAATGTATGGTCAAAATTATGTGTCAACAATCTAATTACGTTAGAAGATCCATATACACATATGAAAAAATTTAATAGGTAGAAATTAAATGTCTACATGATTATACACCATAAATTTGGCGGTTCACATCTTCCTTCAAATCAGATTTCATGCAAATTGAGGCATATCTTTGAGATAAAATATCATTATTGCAACATATCTTGTAGATATTGTATCACAATCATATCTTTGACCTCCTTTTTTGGTCTCATCTTCCGAGGCTATAAGATATGGCGTAGCCTATTTTGATGTGCATATATTGTACGCTTGCTTACTAACCTTTGTTACTGTTTATTCTCGAAGACATGGGTGTCGTGAAGGCGCCAATCATGCTATGCATGCTACTACTCACGCCACTTCTCTTTGTTCCTGGTAAGCGACGTCTGCAAATTTCATATGTACGTTTGCCATTCATATGAACTTCTTACCCCAGTACACATCTATCTATTTTCCTTTTTTTGGCTTTTGTGGATCGTTGCAGTCCTTGATCTTTTTCCATACATCATATTATAGTGGTTGTTTTGTAGGATCAGAAGCCAAGACCTGCAAAGAAAGGAGCCAGAGTTATCAGGAGCATCCATGCTATGACGATCCATGTGCTGAGGCCTGTCACAAGGAGGGCTTTACTGAAAGGGTGTGCGGCCTTTTAATCATAAGACCACCTGTAGAGCAGTGTTTATGCAAAAAAGAATGTTGAATAAAAACATGTAGCAAGTGTGATACGTCCAAAACGTATCTATAATTTTTGATTGTTTCATGCCATTTTTATGCTTTTAGCACTTGTTTTATATTAAGTTTATTATTTATTTGGACTAACCTACTAATTGTTGCAAAAGTGCACAATGTTCTTGTTTTACTCTTTGATGTGTAGAAATTATCAAGAATACAAGAGGAAATCTTGATGGAGTCGAATTGGGACTTTCCTGAAATCTATCTGAGAATTTTTTACGAAGTTTGCCAGTTTGACCCTCAAAGATGACGTCAAATAGAGACCTGGCTGTTACGAAAGTTGTCACAATTTTCCATACGAAGATTTTAAGCCCGAGATCAGCCCAATCGGAGTTCGGACGCGGCCTGTAGGCCCGTTTTGGTGGAACCCTAAAAGGGGGTGACGGAAATCCGAGAAGATATATAAAGGGAGGAAACCTAATTCGTGGAGGACTCCTCCACCACGAATTTCAGCCACCAAAAGCCACGTTTTTGCCTCCCCCATGGATCCCATCTCCATGGGGAGAGGCTCCCAAGAAGCCATGAAGGAGGGAGGCTAAGAGGCGGCGCTCCCCAAGCTTGCCGGCGGCGGGGAAAGGAGTTCCCCGCACCGCCGGCGCCGCCGCGCTGCCCCTCTCCGTCGTCTTCACCGCCATCTCCATCACCATCTCCTCCTTGTATTCAGTGGTTCATCCTCCCACAAACCTCTGTACCGTCCTATGTAAACATGGTGTTTGATGCTATAATATTTATCCTATGATTTACATCATGTTTCCATAGTTTATTTGTCTTTTGATTGCTTAATTGAATGCATGAGGTTCATTAGAGTTGTATGTCTATATGGTGCTGTCCTTTGGTGTCTATTATATTTGTGCGCGCATGGATCAAACACCCTAGGGTTGGTAGTATTTGTAATGAAGCGGGGGAAGTTCTGCCGGAGTGACAGAAACATGAGAACGTGAACCGATTAGTTGCACGTATGGGAGTAAGAGGACCTTGAACTTAAGTCTATGGTTGGGGAAACCTTAATGCATTGTTAGTATTTGCGGATGCTTGCTAAACAATCCAATCATATAGTATTTGTAATCCCAAGTAGTGGAGTGCATGTATATTTAGCCTCTCACACATAGAAAACTGCATCGAAGACAATGAACCAAGTACCTTCACTAATTAATCTTGGACAAAGCCACCACAATTACCACCACTTTTCCACACTCATGGTACTGTTAGTATATGGTTACTTAGTGTATTTTATTGCTGCAGCACTAACTTTTAATTTCTTGTATTTATTATCTTGCAAAACTACCTCTCATACCCGTATTGCTACTGTAGTTTTATTTCCTAGATAATGCAAACGTTTAGTGTGCGTAGAGTTGTATCAGTGGTTGATAGAAGTTGAGAGATTACTTATCCTACCTTTAGCTCCTCGTTGGGTTCGACACTCTTACTTATCGAAAAGGCTACACGCGATCCCTTATACTTGTGGGTTATCACAAATGTCATAGGATGTGTGATGTATCAAATAATATGGCTCTGTAGTATACTGAGTCGATGATGGTCAATAACATAAAGTTGAGGTTTTACCAAATATTTCTTACGTCTTATCTTTAATATTAATTTGGGATTGGTGAGTGCGTGATGTCACACATGGGCCAAAAAAATTTAGATCTGCACCCAAAGTCCCCTATCGTTATTATCTGGCAAAAAACAATGAGGCCCAAATTCCAGATCGATGGATTAATACCAACCGATAATTATATTACAATGAAAAGTATAAGACCAAAATTTACAGTTTGTTGATACCTATGTTTGAATTCTTTCTTTAGTGTGCCATTTAACATGTCAATTCTATTTATCTGAGCCTCATGAAACTGAAAAGTGGCAGCAGCCCCTGTGGTTTTGGCCATATCAGATTACCAGTTATCGACAATTTTGTGTACGTCAAATTATTTTTTAGTATATTTATTGTGGTTCCGTCGTGAAGCACAGGCAATGTGCTTGTATCTTACAGTATCACGCACATGGCCTAGGCTGGCCTTTTCTTACGACCAAAAGCACGCATAGAGCCTTGCGCTCCTCCTTCCCTCTTCCCCTCGCAATCCCTCTCCGTCGCATGCCGCCACCCTCCGAAAAACCAATTGCGCATACATATAGACGTCTCTGGCTTGTCCTACAAGTCCAAATTCAACATTAATTCGTTCAACTCTCTTCTGACATTTTTTCGTTTTACATAAAATAGTGAACGTGCATGTGCAACGCACGTCTTATTATTTATTATAATATAAACATGTCTTTGAATCTATATTTGTTTCATTTACTTATTTTACCAAGCTAGTTAAATAGGTTTCATTTGCATTTCACAAACCCTAAAACCCTAAAGTGTCTCCATTCTGTCCTACTACATATAAAGATTCCAGCTCACTGTTGCTAGCAGGATTTAAGGAATATGATAACACTAAGTGGGGCAAAACTTGAAGGCAATATGCTATAACATGTGGATGGAAAAAACGATGTATCATCAGCGCATGGTCAAAACAGATTAGTTGGCCCATAAACACTTGGTGCATAACACGAGCAGTTCAGAAATATAACCAGTGCCAATTTCATGGCAGAAAAAGATATAAGAGCATTGAGATAATTTAACATTACATCATTTTACACAACGCACATAGATAGTTTTGTACATCAAGTGTGTAATCTGTCAATTGAAATTGATAAGATAAAATATGCTTTTAACTGCGGAAAAAATCAGTCCAGACAAGAATATCACACAAATTTTACTGAAATAGAATATCAAGCAGCAGAAAAATAAGTAAGAGCAACACAAACATAATTCAATAAACAGAGCCATACAGCAGCAACAAAAGAAACAAGAGTACATAGTTCGCATGGTAACAATTGTAGTTCACATGTACAGCGAGGAACTGGAATAAAAAGAATACTCTGCACTTTGAATTACACTGTCAGTTGCAGCAGGAAAATATGGGCATGATCAGAGTAACATATTTCCTAAATTGACTAAAAAGTCCCCACTTCTGAATGGAGAATATCATATCCATCATCATTTCTACCACTACATGGTAATCCCAATTGAAAGCTCAGCTACCTCATGGCGACGGATCACTCAATTAGCTCCCTCTGAGAACATCACTCAATAATAGGAAACTTGCTCATAGTAAATTTGAAATTACGACAAATAGGCCATGCAACCCAATTATTTTCCAACCGTCATGTTTTTCCTCTCACAATCATTTTACACTAAACCATGCCAGTTCATGAATTAGGTACCAAGCCAGAATAATTTGCGAAGTTGGTCCCAAAAACATAACTTTCAAAACTTAGTTGGCTAAAACCTAAAAGCAAGGTTGTACTACCTGTGTTACAAAATGTAAGACGTTTTGGTAGGCTAATACATAGGTAATAAAAAAGTACCATCGGCTCATATTTGTTGAGGAAATCCCATAGCTTGGTCTCCCACAAGAGCAGCCGGGCCGGTCCTTGCTCATGATGTGCTCCTACCACACCTCCGTGATCCTGGGAGTATCATAACCCATAGGCTTCACAAGCTTGTACAACGCATGCTCAGTTTCACATCCAGCTTCCTGCACGAGAGAAACAAAGAGCCATCAACCATGCGAGCTTGTTGACATTGAATTTCAAGGAATTAAAGTTTGCCAGATACCTTACTACGTAGCTAGGTTTAATCTGACGCATCTTAAGTCTTACCTGAATTCAACAACCTCTTCAGATTCAGTAAAATCACCATCAACGTATTCTGTAAAATTATCTCCATGCCATCAGGTAGATCGAATCTGGTCCTTATTTCCTCTCTATCCTTCAATCCCCCCTGCTTCCATGTTCTGACCACGCTGCAGTCCAGCAGGTCAATCTCTCCCACGATGATATTTCAGTAGAGGAGTTGTGTACCAAAGGCATTTGATGTTGATTCGATGGCCACAGTCGTCCCGTGTGATGCCGCGAGACAATGAACTACGGCGGACTGTCCGTCGTCTATTGCCAGCCACATACGAGCATGTGGATCTCCTGTTTCGTCCACGGCCAAGAACTCACACACCAGCACGCTCGCCTTCTGTCCGCCTTTCTCCTCCACATGCTTCTATGCGCTGCCCACCAACTGCTGTGGCTGGTCGTCTTGCCGGCCGCTGAAGGCGTGTGCGCCTCGATGGAGTGGGGAGCAGGGATGCGCTGGTGTTCCCGCACGCGACTGAGCAGATGAGGTCGGGAAGGGCGCTAGGACGGCGGCGGCCGGCGGGAGACAGACGCAGCGGTGGCGTGCTTGCGTTGGGGACGGCGGCGGAGGACAAACCCAGCGGTGGCGTGAGCGCATTCAGAAGAGATGGGATTAGAATTACAGCTGGGTCGTTCCGTGCGATTGATTGTGTTTGTTTTTAGGGCGGTGGCAATCATTGTAATTATTATGCAAACGAAAAGGTGTGTTGAGTTGTCAAACATTGGAGCGATCTGGACGGTTGGCTAAATATTGAAGGGCTCAGATTTAATGTATCAACACAAGTTTGCTCTTTTAATAATACTAGTAATTTTGCACGCGCAATGCGCGTCTCGACTAATACATTGATAATGTATCCGCTTCTTTTGCCATGTCAGGGATATGCTTGTTTGTAAAAATTGCATATGCAGATATCAAATATAAAGAATAAGTTCCCCCTCAGCTTTTGTGTATAGCCTCCCCCCCCCCCCCCCCGCCGATTTTTGACTCCAACTTTCAAGTTAAACTTAACTTAGAAGATATATTTTATATGACTCTATAACTATATTGTTGGATTCATATTCCAGTTTTCCCTATGGTATAATATTTGTGGAATATAATACATATTTTGTTGTTTAAATCATTATCAAATTTTGTTTCAGAATTTGAGGAGGAATTACTCTGAACCTAACTCCTGCTCTCTTAAAAGGATTCTGTTCGCATGAGGTCAGAGATGAGTAATTTGAATATATACTGAAATTGTTCCCCAAAAACTAATCACTACTGCAATTTGAAGTATGAAGCCATAAAAGGAGACATACTGTTAATACCAATGCAGCTTGAAGCCTGCAGTTGCGGCGACATGGTCAAATCATGTAAGCTGCACTTTTGCAGTCATTTGGAGCATTGACAGAACTGTCGCCCCACAAACGGCGAAGGATCAATCTACCTAACGTGTGCGTGGGCGATGTCTTCGTCACACATGCTTTGATTGACGCTGAGCCATGTCAAGTACCTGACATGACCACCATAATGAACGACGGCAACATTGGCCGATCTTATCCTCACCATGACCGCTAGCAAATTATGCATGTCCGAATCACAATACCTCTGTTGGAGTAGGAGAACCGTGAATATTCGTCTGATCAATCTGAAGTAGGAGTTGCCAAAAAAACGTCAAGCAATACCATAGGATCCTGCCATGCATGCAATTGAATCGTGTAAAGGTTATACCATGGTGGATGCAGCTAGTGACGCGAGACAATTAGCATGTTCAGCTCACGGATATGATTAGAAAAAAGAGAGCATGCATGCATGTTGCGTACCAAGTTTGACAGATCGATTCTGGCTGATATTGAGGACGGCGTCAAGTTTACACGCTGCTGCCGCGCGAGGAGGCATGTGGCTGCCGAAAGACTGCGCCTTCTCTCCATGACACTTGCAACCGAGCCCCAGGAACGACATAAGAAGAGAGGTTTTACGTCGGACGGCACCATCCCGTCACACGGAGGAAAAGGAGAAGCGAGCTTCATCAAACGGTTCCAGATGGATCACGGATTGGTCAAACCATCGAGGGCTCGGCTAAGAAAAAACCTTCCGGGGCTCATCGGCGTTAACAAGACCGCATGCCTTCTGCTGCAGCGATGACCCGGCGTACGCAGAAGTTCTGCACGCCGTCGTAGGGCGGCGGGCGGGCTCTCGCGCAGGGTGCGGCGGTGAAAGCGTAGATGCGTTTGGAGTATGGAATTATTTTTTTAGACGGTGGCAATCCTTGTAATTTGAAAGAAAACGAAAAGGTGTGTTGAGTTGTCAAACATTGGAGTGATCTGAACCGTTGGCCAAATATTGAAGGACTCAGATTTAATATATCAACACAAGTCTGCTCTTTTAATAGTAGTATAGAAGTATAGAAGTATAGATTAAGGGCATGGACCATCTCTCTAACAAAAGTGATCAAAGTTTTTTTTTTTTTGTTATTATTTTTTCTGTTCGTTTCCATCTCATGCCACACAAAAAAAATTATGTTCTCATTTTTTTTCTGTTCGCTTTCCATATCATGCCACAACAAAAATTTCTATGAACTATGCTTTTCGTCGAGCATACATAAAGAAACATGGGAGAAATCTGGGAGCAACTAAATTTAGGAAATTTTCATTAAGGATATGCCAAATAAAATCCGGAGCATTTACTCTCCCTATTCATCTATTCGACGGCCTTCTGGGTTTCGACAGCCTAATGACGGCCCAACTATGATTTTGTCCACGAAACGTACTGAAATGGGACCATCAATCCATCCAACTTCTCTAAAAAAAACTCAATCCATCAAACCCTGGACACTCGATGGCTACTTGAGTTGCATGTCTCTCTCTCACCTAAAAAATTGTACTGGTTATTTCAAAAGAGAGATCAGATCAGCTATACTTAAGGGAAACGTTCCATGATGACCAGGTAGGTAGGTAAACTGATCATTCTGCGAGTCAATAAAGTTTGGTCCAAGTCAGTTTGGTAAGCCACCTCTGGAATCTTCGTCCAGAAGAGTCTGGACTGAATTCCGGATCACCAGGTCTTCCCGGCAAGAGCGATTCTGCTTAAAGACACTCTGCCGTGTGGTCTAACAAACTGCAGAACCTTGTACGTTTAGGAACCGAGCTTTCATGTACTACCTTATTTTATTTTGCACTAAATAAATGATAATGCTGCAAAGTTGCCCAAGTGCTACGCAAGAAAGAGACCTTGGTTCCACACACACGCGAACAGAGCAGTTTAATTTGCATTTTTCGCCGGAGCTCGAGCTCAGCTGGTGTTGATTCTTGAATGGACTGGCCAAAGCAGGTTCCTTCCTTCCGCCTCCGCTGTGAAACTAATCGCTGATCAGGTGTGGCTGAAGCCAAACTTGCAAAGCAGAGAGCGCGATCCTGCATGCATGCATACGTGACTGTGCTGCTTTTCCACGGCCATATGCCATGGCCTGCACAGACGACGAGACGGTCGCCGCACTTTGCACCGCACCGATCCATGACATGATGACAGGCGCTTTCCCAGATCCGGACCGACGCCCGCGCTGACGCAGTGGGCCTAGATGATGAGGGATGGGCCAGATTTGCCACCTCGCCAGGGTGGAGGAGGAATACTGGAGACAGCGCAGTAGGCTTAACTGGACCCTTAAAGGGGATGCCAACACTGCGTATTTTCACGCCATTGCCAATGATAGGAGACGGAAATGTACCATCTCTAGGCTGGTAGATGACCAGGGGGGGCCTCTGTGGAGCCCCCTGCGCTGCAAGGACATATCTACGAGTTTTACCGTGCTCTCATGGGTGCATCGGGGGACCCGCCCGCCTTCCACCTCACACCATCCCTCTGGGACACGCGACCGCGCGTCACGGAGGAGGAAAATGACACTCTCATGCTAACCTTCACTGAGAAGGAGTTGGACGCGGTCCTAGCTAGCATGAAGGTGGACGCGGCCCCTGGCCCGGATGGCCTCCCAGTGTGCTTTTTTAAGCGATTCTGGAAGATCCTCCGCTCGGTCATCTTGTCCATCACCAATGATTTCGTTCTAGGGAGAGTGGACATTGCGAGACTGAACTTTGGTGTGCTGACTCTCATACCAAGAGTTCAAGGCGCCGAGGATATTCATCAATTTAGACCGATTGCGCTCAATAATGTCATTTTTAAGTTTGTAGCCAAGGCGTTTGCACTTAGACTTAGCCCTATTGCACATCGCACTATTAGCTATACTCAATCTGCGTTCATCAAGGGACGTCTTTTGCACGAGGGAGTTGTCTCCCTCCAGGAGATCATCCATGAGTCTTGTTCCAAGAAACTGGGGGAGTTTTTTTGAAATTGGACTTTGAGAAAGCCTATGATCGAGTCAACTGGAGTTTCTTGGGGGAGGTTCTCCTGAGAGCTGGCTTTGATCCCGGCTGGGTCCACAGGGCCCTCAGTCTGGTCTCGGGGGGCCAGACTGCTATCACCATTAAAGGAGAAATGAGTAATTTCTTCCGTAATGGTAGAGGGGTTCGACAGGGTGACCCCTTGTCCCCCCTTCTCTTCGACTATGTGGTCAAGGCCTTGGCGGCCATTTTAGATGCTGCCAAGAGGACGAGGCACATCAAGGGAGTTGTGCCCCATCTAATAACAGAGGGGGTATCGCATCTGCAGTATGCAGATGACACGATCATCATGATTCAGCATGATGACCGTGCCATTACCAACCTGAAGTTTATCCTGCTATGTTTTGAGAACATGTCGGGTCTCAGTATCAACTTTCACAAGAGTGAGGTTGTGGTCTTGGGGGCGAGTCCTGAGGAGCAGGTGAGGGTGGCCCAGATGCTTAACTGTAAGCAGGGCTCATTTCCGTTCACATACCTTGGGCTCCCTATCAGTAACAGAGCTTTGTGGGCTGGGGCCTGGGATCCCCTCACGGGCAAAGTTGCTAAGCGTGTGGACCCATGGATGGGAAAGCTGATGTCCTCGGCCACTAGGCTCACTCTCACCAACGCTTGTATATCTAGCCTTGCTCTCCACGCCATGGCGGTTTGCCTGTTGGGAGACGGGGTTCACCAGACTATGGATGGGCATCGCTCTCGTTTCTTTTGGGAAGGGAACGGGAAGAAACGTAAATACCACTGGGTACGCTGGGATGCAGTGTGTAAACCCAAGGCCTTGGGGGGCTTAGGTATTATGGATACCAAACTCATGAACCGGTGCCTTATGGCAAAATGGGTCTGGAAAATCATGACCGGGGAGTCAGGCCTCTGGGCTGACATCCTCAGGGCCAAATACTTGAGGTCTAAAGATATCCTGGTAGACTCCCACGGAGGAGGTTCCCAATTCTGGATGGCACTCCAGAAAATTAAGAACCTTATTTGCCTGGGGGCAAGGCACTCTGTGAGGAACGGTAAATACACGAGATTGTGGATTGATTGGTGGACGGGGTCGGGGCCCCTCAGAGACCGTTTTCCGGCCATTTTCGCCATTACAACTCTACCAGAGACCTCGGTGGCACAAGCCAACCGGGAGGGGGAATGGCATATTCCCCTTCGCCGAACACTTGGTCCGGCTGAGACCACGGAATGGAACGACCTCCGGCGAGAGCTCCCGGAGTTCCTTCCCTCTCCAGACCAGGACGTCCTGACTTGGACCCTGGAACCATCTGGGAAATTCTCGGTTAGGTCTCTCTATGATAAACTTTGCTACGGCACCCCTAGGAAACACGACAGCGAGATCTGGGGAATCTCTATTCCCCTGAAGATCCGTCTTTTCCTCTGGCAATTGGTTAGGAAACGCCTTCCTTCGAATGACAATATTGCAAGGAGAAGGGTCCCTCGATGGGCAGATGTGCCCTATGTGAGGAGATGGAGGACACGAATCACATTTTTTTCGTGTGCCCTCTTGCGAAGTTTATGTGGAGCGCAACTAGGGAGATGTTGCACTGCACATGGAATCCCTCTTGTTTCACAGATGTGTATAGGCTTATCTCCTTAGAGTCGGGTCAACAAAAGCGAGTTCTTTGGATTTGATGTGCGGCCCTCCTTTGGTCTCTGTGGAACATTAGGAATAAATTCTCGATTGAGGGGGTGTTTCCTTCTCAACCGGCTGACGGGTTATTTAAAATGGCGATGTATTTGCAGGTGTGGAAGCCAGTGGCTAGGAGGCAGGATCAGGAAGCACTGGGGCAAGCGATTGGCAGGATTCGCTCGCTTCACAACTCCGTCCGTGACAGACCGGACGCGCTGTCCATATCTTAGGCTATCGCCGTTATCTCGCTTTAGCTCGTTCATTTGGGGTGCTGTCTTTCACCCTTGTACCGTAGCCTGCGTGCTACCGTGGACCTATTTGTTGCGCCGCCTAGGGTGGAAGATATTTGGTATGTGTGGAACCTTGGCCGGATGGCTTTATTAATTTAAAGCTGGGCTCTGGTCGAGCCTTCCGTCTAACATGATGACAGGCGAGGCACAAGGTTTACATCTCAAACCACACCTACGACTGAGGTGTTTTGCCTCCGGAGTTGTCTAGTGATCTTCTTATTTTTGAAAACTCGAAAAAGGTATTTTAAGGTTTCAAAAAATTCTATAAAGATATCTATGTGTATGCTTACACATGTTATCTACATGTGTGTAAAGTTTTGCTAGATAGAAATTTTATTGTAGGCTACACAAAAACGAAAAATCATGGCTCTAAGATACCAAAAAAGAACCCATTTTGCCTCCTCTAAATTTGTCTTTTTTGTGCGGGCCACATATGAAAAAAAATTATTTCAATACAAATTTGGTCGTACGGATTAGATATGTATACATACTAGTATTTTTTTTCAGAAATTTTGGAGACTAACAAATAAAACTTTTAATTAAAAAAGGCGAGATCACTGGAGCTCGGAAGTTACAAATGATTTTCGTAGGGAAATTCACTCTGGCACATGGCTGTGACCGGGGAAAACATTTTGAAATGTCAAAAAAATCGAACTAAATTTGGCACGTACATCTTGACATTCTATATGTGCACGCCAAGTTTCACGGAAAATCGATGATTTTTGTGGCCTGCTTAAAAAGAGAGGAAAAAAATGTCTCGTGAATTTTTTTTTAGCACCGAAATTTATCTTTTTTAAGCAGGCCACAAAAATCATCCGTGAACACACACAAGAATGTTGGTTTTCTCTGAAATGAGTTCGTGAGCTCATAAAATTTCAGAGGTGTACGCGCGCAAATTTCCGTTCGAATTTTTTGACATTTCAAAATGTGCTTAAAATGCAATATAAAAACCCCCTTGTCCCCAAAAACAGAGCACATAAACAGCAGTCTGCAGAGGGTTTGTGAACGCAAGAACTCTCCTCTCCTCTCGAACCCTCTAGTGCTACAGGGAACGAGGGCGAAAAGGAGGCGGTTTCGGTCCCAGGTTCTCTCGCCGGCGAATCTGGTGCTCCCTTTCGCCTCCGGTGGCCGGTTTCGGCACCGTGAGGTGGAGGGGAACGCCGGATTCCGTCGTGCGTGTATAGTCCTAGTATATCTAGGTGTGAGTGCCTTCGGTGGCGTCTCTGAGGCGGTGGCGGAGGCGTTGCTTCGGCTTTTGGTCCTCTCCTCTCTGGCCCCGTTCCGGCGGAGTTTGCTCCGGTTCCGCTGGGGAGTTGGTGGAGGTTTTGTTTGTACAGGAGTGTTGATGGTGGCTGGTGGTCGTTGCTTTTGGTGGCGGCGCTAGCTGAGGGAAGAAGACGGCGGTCCAGGAGCGGGTTTGTGGCCCGATGGTGAGGGATCTGGTTGCCTCCTGCGCGGGAGCCCAGGTCCGGAGCGGGTTGAGCTCGGCGCGTGTCGCCGGCCGATGCAGCCTGACTGTCCAGATCCAACTCGCCGGGGTTGGTGGTTCATGCGGCTCACAAACGCCCTTTGGCAAGGGGTTCTTCTTGTTCCAAGATTTCGGTTTGAAGGTGGGCTCTGCTGCTGGATTTCTTCCTCTTCTACTGTCCCCGTTTTCAAGATATTGCAAGCTTGGTTGCTGGCCTTGGCCGGTGGGTCGAGCTTGACCATCTGCGAGGTGCGGGGTTGCCCCCGTCGATTTGCTTTCATCGTCTTCAAGGTTCCGTCGCTCGCGGCGGACTGCTACTGCGGCGATCAAACGAGGCTGGGTCCTCTACAGTGCTGAGCAGGTGACAAAGCTGGCGGCCTTCTCGTCTTCGTCCGTCTCCGGCTTCTCCGGTGGTGCGACGGCGGTGAGGATGACGGCGGCGGATTGTTCTAGCAGAGCTACAGGGTTGAGTTTCTTTTTTGTTTTCTTTTCGGGTTTCCCTGTAGTTTTGGGGGCAGTTGTACTCTCTGGTTGTATCCTCGTTTTTCCTTTATAATATATTAGAGAGTTTAGTCAAAAAAAAAAAAGCTTTCGTGCAGTGCATGAGCGCGCGCGTGTCGCCGCAGAACACGCGTCTGCTGCACCCTTGGCTGTGTTGCGCTTGTGAATAATCGTGTTCGTTGGATCGAGTTGGCGCCACTGATTGAGAGCCTTTCCCTTGCTTTTGGTGAAAGCAGGGGATCACAAGAAGCATGACATGATGGCGTATCCCCGCAAAACAAAAACACATGATGGTGCACAGCCGCAAAGAGGAAGCGTAAAATAAAGCGCTTGGGGCCGGGCCGGCAGCGCCATTCCCAAACCGTCTCCGGTACACACACTCATCTCTTCATTGCTTCCTTCACCGAGCTCGAGAGGGAGGCGGAGAATCCCATCGAATATCGAATGATAGCTGGTTGGCCTAAGCGCACCTCCAACGCGTGGACCCATTTGGTCGGTTTGTATCTGTTTTTGTGAAATACGACAGCCCACCGCGCAAATGCATTTGGTCTGGCGTCTGTTTTTCTATCCGCTCGGACCCAATTCCGGCCTAAATTTAAGCCGGTTTTGCGTCAGCGCGGACACGCGGTCGACCGCGAAGCGCTCCCCTTGTCCTCCCCTGGCCCGTCCGCCAGTCACACCAAAACCATTCCCCTCCCCGCCGTGTTCTGACGGCTGGAAACTGCCGGAGGCTACCAAGCTTGGCCTCGCCCGCAAGGTTTTCGACCGCCGGCCAGAGGTACGAATTCATCATCAGCTCCATGGCAGATAGCTCGGACGAGTACTTTTATTACAACAACATAGCGTACTCCTCCTCCTCCGATGAATCCTCCGACGATAATAACGATATATTGGTTGCTACACTCGTCGTCAATGAGCGCATTTCTAGGATGCAACCCATGTTCAGGGGCTCGGTACCCGGTCGTGCACCGGCGTTGGACCGTAACAGAGAAGGCACCCATGTCCAGTTGTTCAACGATTACTTCTGCTCGGATCCAACGTACATGGCCCCAATGTTCCGGCGCCGTTTCCGTATGGCCCGACATGTGTTCAACCGCATTTGGCTAGGACTGCTTAGCCATGATAACTTCTTCAAGTGCAAGCGAGATGCCCTTGGCAAGCTTGGGTTCTCCTCCTACCAGAAATGCATTGCGGCCATCCGGATGCTTGCGTATTGAGTGACCGGTGATCTTGTTGATGAGTACATGGGCACGAGTGAGTCCACTTGCTTAATGGCAATGTACCGATTTTGCAAAGCAGTGGTGGCGGTGTTTGGCCCGGAGTATTTGAGAGAGCCAAATATGGAGGACACTGCCCGGCTCCTGTCCATCAATGAGGTAAGGGGATTTCCCGGCATGCTTGGAAACATAGATTGCATGCATTGGGAGTGGAAGAACTGCCCGTTTACTTGGCAGGGGCAGTACCAGGGCCATGTTGGCGAGTGCACGGTCATACTTGAGTCAGTGGCTTCAAAAGATATTTGAATTTGGCACTCTTTCTTTGGCATGGCTGGATCCCACAATGATATCAACGTCCTGCAACGCTCTCCAGTTTTCTCCAGGCTTTCAGAGTGTAATGCCCCGGTGGTGAGCTATGATATCAATGACACCACATACAATAAGGGATACTATCTAGCTGATGGTATCTATCCAACATGGACCACTTTTGTGAAGACCATCCCAAGCTTGAAGGAAGCAAGCACGGTTCTCCAAAGAACAAGAGAGTGCTAAGAAGGATGTGGAGCGTGCTTTTGGTGTCCTCCATTCTCGATGGGCTATTGTTCGTCACCCTGCTAGATTATGGAGCGTGAACACTATGTGGGAGATGATGACTGCTTGTGTGATCATGCACAACATGATCGTGGAGGATGAACGTAATGACAACATCTACGACCAGGATTGGAAATTTCGAGGTGAGTTGGTTGAGCCTATTGGTGGAGCAGCCACATTTGCCAACTTTATCCACTTTCATGAAGAGATGCGTGATCGTGACACTCACATGCAACTTCAGAATGACTTGGTGAGCATATGTGGCAACACTATGGAAACTAACCGCTAGCAAACCAAGTAGGGGCCTAATTTGTTGCTCATTTTTATTCATTCGGTTGTAAAACTATGTGGTTCTATTTACATTCGTCCACTACAATTTTATTTCAATTTGGTTGTAATAAATATTTTGTGTTTTTGTTCGATTTGGTTGTAATAAACTATGCTATTTCCATCATTATTCATCGTCCCGTTTTATTTCAATTTGATTCCACGAAAAAAAAGACAGGGGCGGACCAAATGGGTCACCCCGTTGGGTTCACTGGACTTGGACAGAAAATACTGAACATGGACCGAACGCTGTCCGTTTGGTCAGCCAAACAACTAAAAAACGGATAAAAAATATGTCCGTGTTTGGGTCCCTGTGTCGGAGTTTTTCTAATGTCATCGATACATTCTTGACGACCAGGGTCGTGAGGTTCCTAGGCAACCTTGCCGCGGTTTCATCACAAGAAGTAGAGTAGCTAGCTTGACTCGAATGTGCACGCTAAATCGACTGAACATATTAGGTTCTCCTAGCATAGATAGAATCGTCCGTTTTCTACGGGAATATTGCAGGTGCAGGCGTGCAGCCAAAACCGGGCCGCGACAACGATACAGTGCTGAGTTTGGCGTTGGTCTTGTCGCTTTTTGTTTAATTTCTTGATTCAAACTCATCATTGGTCCCTTGTCTCTTTTTTTTTGCATGGTAATACGATTCTCATTGATAAATAAAAAAGAGATACAAAGTACATATACACCGATCTTACAGATCTGGAAAGATAGGATAAACCAATGTGACATACCAACGTCTATCCATCTTCTTCGGCACCACCTTAGCAGCCACCAAAGAAAAAATAGACAGATCACCTCTTCACCCGAGCTCGACGCGGCTCTATCGCTGATCATCAGCTTTTCGGACCTCCAAAGTAGTTTGCCATAGGACAAACCATTGCCGTTGAAAAAATCAGACCGGGCAGCACGACCCCGGACACGCCATCGAACTTCAGCACTGACACCCCGGTACGACGACGTCGGAGTAGGGACCAGAACCGTCAGCCTCGAACCACGAACCCACCACAAGGTGCACCATCTTCCAGCTGTCACCAGTGCAGACCATCGTCTGCACGTACTCCTGGACGAATCCTCTCTGCTCCACCATGGCGCCGGAGATCGCGCCGCAGCAACGGGGACAGAGCAGGAGGAAAAACACATCTGATGGAGTCGCCGCCGCCGCCTCGCCGACACCATCCATGAACCCTACAGCCACCGATCTGAAAGATCGGCAAGCACACAGTGTTACCAACTCCGAGACGCCGCCATGAAGGACAACGCCGGTGTGGGAGTAGAGTTGAGACATATTTATTTGTCCGGGCGCCGCTCCCACCACCCAACGACACACCATGCCAAAAACTTCCTAACCCTAATTACCATGCAAAAAACGGGGTCCCTCTCCCTCCTGCCGCCGGAGAGGTAAGCGGAAGGAGAGGGACCCAGCTCTTCCACCGGTGGCCTACGGCGACGGCGGTGACGGCTAGGGTAGGAACGCTAGTCGCCTGGCGAGTCCCTCATGAGCGAAGCATTGGTCCCTTGTCTCTGACATCCAAACTTGGCACTTGGCAGTGCATGTAGCATTTTCAGTACGTACGTACACGGCCTGAAGTGATTAGATGATGCGCGGTTCGAAGGAGGGAAAACAGATAGGTACTCCTAGAATGTTTGTAGAATTCCCTCGTCTCACCAAACTCCGTTGAAACACAAATGCGTAAGCACTGTAAACAGAGAGGCGCAAGTCCGATATGTTTAAAAAGCGAAAATGAGCGCACGTTTCGCCTACGGTTAGGCGAGAAAGCACGAATACTGGTAGCGGATAGGCATTGATTATCGACATGGAAAGCATGCAGTTCTCAAGAATGTATTGCCTTTGTTTTAAAATATATAACATTTGGGTAGGCTAAAATAGTTTAACTTCACACTTTATATTTCGAAACAGTACGTAGTAGTATAGTTTTTAACATGTCAAGGATAAAGCGTATCCAGAAATATTTTTAGAGGTCGTTTGGTATCCATCATTTCGAGCCGAAATCATTAAATTCATTTTAATTCCATACTCAACCTGTTTGGCTGTCATAGAGTGACAACAGAGAGTGGACAAATGGCTCCCGGCCTCTATGGAGCTCGTTTTTTGAAATAAAAAATCAAAAATGGTATTTGTAAATTTCGAAAAAGGGAAAAATCCCAGATGTGGATAATGATGTACTGTACATGTGTGCAAAAACCAATCCGAAATTTATATTTTAGGCTGAGCAAAAAGTGACAAATGTGTGCATCTGGATGCGGTGAACCATGCACATTTTCAAAACTAGAAACCTTATTTTGAATATAACGAATTTTGAATTGAGATTTCGCACCTAGAGGTTTTTCAAAAAAAAAATGCAAATGCTGATTTCAAAAATAACTATGTGAACATGGAGCTCTGATGCATGTAAAATGGATACATGAACTTTGCACTTTATTCACTCATATTCCAATCATATTTGCATCATATAAGGGTTATATCAATGTTTTATCATGATTTTGGAAATATCTTAATGATTTCCTATTTTCATGGAATTAACCCTGCACAGGCAGAAAACCCTAGTTTTGTATTTTAATGTTTCAGGGACCCAAACGTCGTCCAAATGACCTGCAAATTTAGGGGCGTCATTTTTTGAAAGGAAGAAGATCTGTGGGCGAAGGAAGCAAGCAAACGGAGGCCTGAGGCCCAAAAGGGGTGGCCCACGCGGCCACAGTACCTGGCCGCATGGGGCCCACTCTTTTGGCCCTCGAGGCTCCGTTGCCGTTGATCTTTGCTCCACCCACTCCGTCTTGACCTAAAAACGCCTATAAAAAAGGTCCCCCGACGTTCTCTGGAAGGAGGCGCCGCACAAACACAGAAACACCGAAACGGAGATCAGGAGCTGCAGATTGGAGGGGGAAAACTCCGGCGGGGCGCTGCCGGGGTGGTCTCCACCTTCTCCAACGACTTCTCCACCGTCTCCATGATGAAGGGGGAGTAGTCCACCCCCTGGATTTGGGTTTGTGGTGGTAACTTATGTATCTCTCCTCTCTTTGAACTTCACTAATTAGTACCGTATGAGCTGCTGAACATGATTACGGTCATTTATGTAATTCCCATGGTGGATATTGTGGTGTGTGATAATATTTGCTATGCATTTACTGTTGTGTTGGATCTTTTATGACTTGTCATACTTTGGAGATATTCTATGATGCATGTGATGGTTTGATTTATGCATAATGCCTTGTTTATCTTTATCATGAGGTGATTGACACCACCAAGTGTAGATAGATGAGAGAGATGTGGTCACACACACGAAATATAAATCATTGCACTAGTGTTTAGAATATTATCCATTATGAAGTATGATGTATGTGGGTACTGGGTGGCCAATGTGACAGAAGGCATAGGTATTGAGTGACACAGTACCGTCCAACATCCTTTATCTGGGGGTAAAAAGGGAGAAGTATGATGTGGGTGTGACAGCAACCACGCTAGCCTTACGAGGGTGACACTAGCAACACAAATGAGTATTTCTTTCAACTATGTGTTTTAGGACATGTAGCCGTTATAAAAGCTACCATTAAAACATGACAATTATGTGTACTTTATCTATAACATGATAATCACCATAGATGAGAGAGAGAGGATTAAGTGAACCCATGAACCCATGTCCATTGTTCCTATAAGAGAAAACCTTTGTCTTGTCCTCTTGCATTGAAGAGGATTGGGACACTGTCGTGGGGTCACTCTTCGACTACCCCACGGTGGGGATACCTGGGTCACGCCAAGCCCATCAGCCTTATGACGAGGGCCCAAGGAAGGCCCAAGGAGGACGACGTGCGGCCCAAGATAGTCGACGCTAGGTCATGTGACCCCAGCCATGCTTGTAAGCGCCATCGGCACCGTTCACCTGAGACCTAGCCTACCATATAAAGGCTAGGAGGGTCCTTCGTCTAGGGTACGCTCATAGCCGCCACCACAAACCCTAGCGAGATTGCCATCTCGCCATTGTAGCCACAACTCGCCATTCAATACCAGACAAGCAGGAAGTAGGGTGTTATCCTCCGGGAGCCTGAACCTGGGTAAACGCCTTGCTTGTCAGCCGTCGTGATCACCAGCGCTCATCTCTCTCCCCTTCAATCAACCCGGGGTACACAACCCAGGGATTTGCCGAGTCCACCCTCGTCAATTGGCGCCGTCTGTGGGAAAGAACGAGCGCTGGAACCATGGTCGCACCGGCTCCATCGACTTTGAAGACCGACGTCTGCATCACCAAGGAGCCAATCTGCTTCGGCTCCTTCGAGTACACCTTCCACCCGCCGGCCCACCGCTCGGTGTACGCCGATCTGCACGTAGGTATGTGCCTCACCTTCGGTACCATGCACTACTTCGTAGACAGCTGTGGAGTACTCAGATCCACGGCGATCGCACCGCGCCGTGGTGGCACCCGCATCTGCCGCGACTGCCCCAACCACGCCCCCACCTGCTGCGGAGATCGCATCTGCTGCGACTGCGGCGACAGCATCTTCGACTGCTGAGAAGATCGCGTCCGCCTCGACTACTCCGACCGCCTCCGCTGCGGCAGAGATCGCGCCCAACACGGCCGCGCCATCAGCGTCTCCGGCTGTCACGGAGATCGCATCGGCTACGACTACATCGACCACCTCGTCGACCACCGCGCGGATCGAGTCTACTTCGACTACCTCGATCGCGTCGCTGGCAAGGCCAAGATCTGCATCAACTTCGACTACGTCGACCACACCTTCGCGCGCAACGAAGGTCGCGTCGTTCTCATCCACGCCACTCGCGTCTCCATCGACTTACAAGATCGTCAACAAGCCAATCGCGCCCACGTCGACGACAGCGACATCACTCCTCACGTCCGCGGCGAAGATCGCGAAACTCCAGGGAAGGAGCCTCGGCGGCGACTGTGGTGTCCACCACGTCGCACCCATTTTCAGCTCCGAGCACGGCTCGGACGAAGGAAGCAGCAGTGGCAGCACCCGTCCCACTGCCCAGATCTACCCCGCGCAAGTCTTCATGATCGGCCAGAGGCCGCAGGGCAACGACGACGAACCCGCATACCCACTGGAGGTGGTCATGCCGGACCAGGTGACGCGACTCACCATCACCCGCGACATGGCAATCAAAGCCCTGAAGCACGTCGAGGACGGCACGTACCCCCCACCGGATGCACCCCGGGAGGACCTTATGGCGGTCCAGTACCTGCTACGGAAGGAAGGCGAACGACTCCGCGCAGAGAAGGCCGAGCTCCTCCGACGCAAGGAGGAGGCTGACGCGTCGAGCGCCAGGAGGGCCGCTTACTCGTTCACTGCCTCAACAGAGGTCTCACAAGGAGCAAGGCGCCACAGAGCCCGCGTGCCCCTGATGACGGAGGCCGACCGCGCTAGAGTCACCCGCAACCTCGAGTCATCATACATAGAAGACGCAGACGGGATACCCGTCCCCAAGACACCCGGAGCCGCACTCATGGCAGTCGAAACATACCTGCGGCTGACACAGCCGCCTGAGGGCGACTCGCGCGCTCTCCTCCACAAGCAGCAGATCATGTCTATCAAGGCACTCGAAGACGCACTGATAAACAAGGCGCCGACAGAAAAAGCGCGAGAAGATCGAGATCGCCGCGACCACGAGCCCGCAGCACTCGCAGCCCGGCGGCAAGACAACTGCGACAACCGCAGCCAGGTGAAGACCTCCGCAACGTCATCACACAAAGGACGGTAGACCGCAGCCGCACCCAGCGGCCGGTCAGCACGTCCAACTTCGACTACGACCGCAACGACGGCGACTACGAGCCGTGCGGCGCCGCATGCTTCAGCTTCAACATACGCGACACAAGAATGCCCAAGGGCTTCAAGCTCACGGCAGAAGCAGTCAAGTACGACGGGAAGCAGGACCCGAGACTCTGGCTAGAAGACTACCTCATAGCCTGCAGCTGCCAGGGCGGTACTTCGACTACGGCCATGCAGTACATCCAGCTGATGCTCACGGGCTCTGCACGCGGGTGGCTCAACACTCAACCCAAGAACGCCTTCAGGACGTGGGACGAGTTCGCGGAGGCCTTCGTTAAATCCTTCCTGGGGACGTACTCGAGACCGACGACGTTCGTCGAGCTACAAGCATGCAAGCAAGGACGAGACGAGCCGCTCCGGTCATACATCCAGCGTTGGACCTGCTCCGCAACACCATGGAGACCGCCTCGGAGGACCGAGTGATGGATGCCTTCATGCACGGCGTCTCCCGCCGCGACCTCCGCGAGGAGTTTGGTAGGCTCCGGCCGAAAAACATGATCGAGGTCATGAAGATAGCAAACCAGTGGGCAGACGGAGAGGACTCGGTCCGCAATAGTTCACACTACTCCCCGAAGGACGAAGCCGGACCAAGCAACTGGCGAGAAGGACGCCACAAGAAGAAGCCGCGTTACAACGGCAACGACTCAATCGAGCTAGTAGCGGCGGGATTCCAAACCCCCCGTGAGGATGAAGCGCGCGACAGCAGTCGCCAATACAGCCATGCACAGTACAGTCGAAGCGGCGGTGACCAGAGTCGCCAATACAGCCAGGGGCAGTACAACCGAAGCGGCGGCAGCAGCTACCGCAGCGACGGAGGCCATAAACGCGAGTGGCAGAAACGCACACTAAGCCCAGCGGAAGAGCTGGAACAACCCTGCAGGCACCACATGTTCAGGAACCCGGAAACGGGCAAGTGGGGATCCAACCACCTGTTGAAGGACTGTCGAAAGGCACGCAAAATATACGAAGCCATGCAGAAGATAGTCACTCCAGCACCCGCAGCGCAGCCAGCCGCGCAGCTGGCCATCCAGGCAGCACCCGCACCCGCAGTCGCTAATCCAGCACAGGCGGCGGGAGCCTTTCTGCAGCAGCAGCCGCAGCAAGATGCCCCACCGGTGATCCAGGACGCATATCCAGCGGCACGCGGACAACTCAACATGATACAGAAGGGGCGCCCCTCAAACAGGACCCAGAAGATCATCACTCGCCAAGTTTTCCAGGCCATCACCTGTCCACCTGCAGTACCCGACTACCTGAGAGGGTCAGAGACACCAATCACTTCTCCAGAGCAGATCACCCGCCTGCAGTACCACGACCCGGGCACGCCGCTCTGGTAGTCGAAGCTCTGATCGGAGATTACACCCTGAAAAAGGTGTTCATGGACGGAGGCAGTGGCATTAACATCATCTTTGCCGACACCCTCAGAAGGATAAACAGGCCAACGACAACTTGGCGGCATCAGAGACCACCTTCCATGGCATAGTACCAGGGCAAGCAGTCACGCCCATGGGAACGATCACACTCGACGTCATCTTCGGCACACCCGAAAACTTCAAGAGGGAGTCGATCGACTTCGAGGTAGTCGACTGGAAGTCGCAGTACCACGCGATACTCGGGCGCCCAACCTTTGCCAGATTCATGGCGGTACCTCACTACGCCTACCTCATGCTCAAGATGCCTGGCCCAAGGGCGTCATCACGGTGCACGGCGACTTCGACCGCTCCAACAGCTGCGACCGCGAGTTCAGCAAGATCTCCGAGTTCTTCGGAATGGAAGAGCACTTCGAGGCGATGGCAGTCGACAACGACAAAACCATCTTCCCGCCACGCAAGAAGCAAGCCAAGGACGCGCCTTCAACACGACTGACGACACGACAACTCATCAGGTCCACCCGACGGACGCAAACAAGACAGTCAAAGTGTCGTCGAGCTGCCTATCGCATAGGAAAGCGCGCTCGTCGAGTTTCTACGTGAGAACTGGGAGATCTTCGCCTGGCAACCTTCTGACATGCCAGGCATACCCAGGAACCTCGCCGAGCACTCTTTACGCGTCCACAAGGACGCCAAACCCGTCAAGCAGACCATGCGACGCTTCTCAGGACCCAAACGAGACGAAATAAGCAAGGAGATCGATCGACTGCTCCACGCTAAATTCATCCGAGAGATCAAGGACTCGGACTGGGTAGCGAACCCAGTCCTGGTGGAGAAGAAGAAGACGAAGAAACTCCGCATGTGCGTCGACTTCACCGCCCTCAACAAATGCTGCCCCAAAGACCATTTCCCGCTCCCGCGGATAGATCAGATCATCGACTCGACTGCAGGCTGCGCACGCCTATCCTTCCTGGACGCCTACTCAGGGTACCAGCAGATCAGGATGAACGTCGACGATGAAGAGAAGACTGCATTCATCACACCCCATGGCGTCTTCTGCTACCAGACGATGCCCTTCGGGTTGAAGAACGCTGGAGCCACGTACCAGCGCACAATGCAAGCCTGCCTAAAGGGGCTAATCGGAGAGATCGTCCAAGTATACGTCGACGACATAGTCGTCACCACTCGAACGGAGGACACTCTCATCGCCGACCTCCGCAAGGTCTTCGCCGCCCTCAACGAGTATCAGATCAAGCTGAACCCGGACAAGTGTGTCTTCGGCGTGCCAGCCGGAGAACTGCTCGGGTACCTCGTCTCTGCAAGAGGAATCGAAGCCAACCCGAGAAGGTGCAAAACATACTCGCAATGCCAGCACCGACCAAGCTTCATGAGGTGCAACGCCTAGCCGGCCGAGTCGCAGCTCTCAGCCGGTTCATAAGTAAGTTGGGAGAAAAGGCCCTGCCTTTCTACCAACTGATGAAAAAGACAGACAAGTTCGAGTGGACAGAAGAAGCGCAAGTCGCGTTCGACCAACTCAAGAAAACACTCACGACTTCCCCAGTACTGGTGGCTCCACTGGAGAACGAGCCGCTATACCTCTACGTGTCAGCCACGAACAGGGTGGTCAGCACGGTACTCGTAGTCGAACGAGAAGAAGAAGGACACAGTTACCCTGTTCAGCGACCCGTCTACTACCTCAGTGAGGTGCTAACCTTGTCCAAGCAGCGGTACCCGCACTACCAGAAGCTAGCATACGGAGTCTTCATGACATCAAGGAAGGTCGTCCACTACTTCTCCGAGCACTCCATCACGGTAGTAAGCTCCTCCGGGCTCTCCGACATCCTCACCAACCAAGCCGCGAGGACGAGTCGCCAAGTGGGTTGTTGAGCTAGGGCCCTGGGGGCTGAAGTACGCGCACCCGAAGTCAATCAAGGCCCAGGTGCTTCCAGAGTTCACCACCGAGTGGATAGAGGCCCAGCTACCAGACGTACCCGACCTGTCCAACGCATGGACAATGTACTTCGACGGCTCCAAGAAGTTCAGATCAGCAGGGGCGGGAGTCGTCCTCATCTCACCCAAAGGCGACAAGCTGAGGTACGTGCTGCAGATGAACTTCCCAACGCCCTCCAACAACGAGGCAGAGTACGAGGCCCTGATCCACGGCATGCGGATGGCCAAGAACTGCGGCGCCACTCACCTCATGATCTACGGAGACTCCTACCTCGTCGTGCAACAAACCATGAAGCAATGTGACGCCATCGCCGACAACATGATCGCCTACAGGGACCTGTACAACCAGCTGGAAGGTACCTTCGACGGCTGCGAGCTGCGGCACGTCGGCCGCGAGAGCAACGAGGAAGCCGACACCCTCGCCAACCTGGGCTCAAACAAAGCGCCGGTGCCACCCGGAGTCTTCCTCGAGTGCATCACGCAACGCTCCGTCAAGCTCCGGCCCGCGCCAGGATCCTCTACATCGACAACGAGCACCGCCGACCCGCCCAGCACGGAGAAGGAGCCTATGGAGGTATGCTGATCGAGCCCACATGGACGAGCCCATACCTGGCTTACATACTGCAGCAGAGGGTGCCAACAAACCCAGTCGAAGCCAAGCGCGTCATCCGCCGCTCCAAGGGCTTCACCGTCATCAAAGGGAGCTCTACAAGCGAAGCATCTCGGAGTCCTCCAAAGGTGCATCGACCCAGTCGACGGTCAAGCCATCTTACTCGAGATCCACGCTGGCATCTGCGGGCACCACGCCAGCAGTCGAGCCTTAGTGGCCAAAGCTTACGAGCCGGTTCTACTGGCCCACCGCAATGCAAGACGCAGAAGAACTCGTGAGGAAATGTCTCGGCTGCCAGGAGTTCGCCAACAAGCCGCACGCACCAGCATCAGCACTAAAGACCATCCACTCGCCTGGCCCTTCGCTCAATGGGGGCTCGACATGGTGGGTCCACTCAAGAAGTCCTCGCCGGGAGGACACACGCATCTCTTGGTGGCAGTCGACAAGTTCACGAAGTGGATCGAAGCCGTGCCTATTACAAGTTCGACTGCCTCCTCGGCAGTTAACTTCATCAGGTCGATCATCTTCAGGTTTGGAGTGCCGCACAGCATCATCACCGACAACGGCACGAACTTCACAGCCGAAGAGTTCAAGGACTTCTGCTCCGAGCAAGGCATCAAGCTCAACTACGCATCTGTCTCGCACCCGCAGTCCAACGGGCAAGTCGAAAAGTCCAATGGCTTAGTCTGCAAGGGCATCAAGAAGCGCCTGCGAGTACCATTGAGGCGCCGCAGGCGCCTGGGTTGAGAGCTGCCGTCTGTGCTGTGGAGCCTGCGCACTACGCCAAACAGATCCACTCAGTACACGCCATTCTTCATGGTCTACGGCGCAGAAGCAGTCATGCCATGCGACATCAAGTTCGATGCACCCCGAGTGGTGGCCTACGACGAGTCCGACGCAGAAGAAGCACTCGAGGACGACATGGATACCCTGGACGAAGCACGCGACATCGCCCTTACCCGCACAGCCGTGTATCAGCAAGACTTACGCAACTACCACGGGCGGCGACTGCGGCCCAGAGCGTTCGTCCCTGGCGACCTTGTCCTCCGCCTCAAACAGAAGAAGGTGCACAAACTCGCCTCCCCGTGGGAGGGTCCATACATCGTGACAGAGGCAATCGGCGGCGGAGCTTACCGCCTGAAGGACTCGAAGACGGGGACAGTCTGCAGCAACCCGTGGAACGTTGCGCAACTGCGCCGCTTCTACGCCTAATCGACTCCCCCTTGTAACAAAGTGTACTATGTCAAGAAGCGGCAGGTTCCAGACGCACTCTTTCCCTTACCAGGGTACCTGAGGGGACTGGAAGGGTTTTAATGAGGCGGCCTGCTCGCAAAAATCAATGAAGTGATTTGTGGAACAAGCTCTCCCCTTTACTTTTTTAGTCAAAAAGCAACATAAACCTAGGCCGTCACCCGACGCACTCGGGGGCTGCGCCATACAGGTTCAAGTCGAAATCCTAGGCCGCCACCCGAAGCACTCGGGGGCTGCGCCGCACAGGTCTAAGTCAAACCTAGGCCGCACCCGACGCACTCGGGGGCTGCGCCATACAGGTCCAACTCAAAACCTAGGCCGCACCCGACGCACTCGGGGGCTGCGCCATACAGGTCAAGTCGAAATCCTGGCCGCACCCGAAGCACTCGGGGGCTGCGCCGCACAGGTCTAAGTCAAACCTAGGCCGCACCCGACGCACTCGGGGGCTGCGCCATACAGGTCCAACTCGAAAACCTAGGCCGTCACCCGACGCACTCGGGGGCTGCGCCATACAGGTCAAGTCGAAATCCTTGGCCGCACCCGAAGCACTCGGGGGCTGCGCCGCACAGGTCTAAGTCAAACCTAGGCCGCACCCGACGCACTCGGGGGCTGCGCCATACAGGTCCAACTCGAAAACCTAGGCCGTCACCCGACGCACTCGGGGGCTGCGCCATACAGGTTCAAGTCGAAATCCTTGGCCGCCACCCGACGCACTCGGGGGCTGCGCCATACAGGTCTAACTCGCAAAATCCTTGGCCGCACCCGACGCACTCGGGGGCTGCGCCATACAGGTCCAACTCGAAAACCTAGGCCGTCACCCGACGCACTCGGGCTGCGCCATACAGGTTCAAGTCGAAATCCTTGGCCGCCACCCGAAGCACTCGGGGGCTGCGCCGCACAGGTCTAAGTCAAACCTAGGCCGCACCCGACGCACTCGGGGGCTGCGCCATACAGGTCCAACTTGAAAACCTAGGTCGCCACCCGACGCACTCGGGGGCTGCGCCATACAGGTCTAACTCGCAAAATCCTTGGCCGTCACCCGATGCACTCGGGGGCTGCGCCGCACATGTCTAAGTCAAACCTAGGCCGCACCCGACGCACTCGGGGTTGCGCCATGCAGGTCCAAAAGCCTAGGTCACCACCCGAAGCACCCGGGGGCTGCGCCGCACAGGCCCAAGTCAAAATCCTAGGCTGCACCCGACGCACTCGGGGCTGCGCCGCACAGGTCTGACTCGACACACCTCGGCCGCACTCGAAGCACTCGGGGGCTGCGCCGCACATCTAATTCAAAATCCTAGGCCACGCTCGATTCGCTCGGGGGCTGCGCCATACAGGTTCACAGAAGTCTACAAGATACAATTTACTCGCTCGGGGGCTACCCCCACCTTGGCATACATACACTCATATTTCCACTTGGAAAAATTTCTTTTACAAGCTAACGCTATACAACAGCAATCTACTACTCTTATTCTACAGGCTCGCCCTTTGGCGCATCGAGTGGCCCTACAAGGTGCTCACTAAAGCTCTGGACCTGCTGAATCATCTGACGCGCAGCCGCAAGAGTATCGGCGTAGTCACCCTCTCCAGGCAAGCCGTCAAGCACCTTGTACAGTGGAAGATTAGGCCGATGCATTCGAACGTACGCCAGCGCCACGTTCGCCCCGGCAACAAGTTGAGTGTGCACGACTTCCTTCAACGCACTGCCTTCACGGAACCTCTCCAGCAGCGCCACCAGTCCATTAGGCTGCTCGTTGTGCGGAAAGTACACCCTGTTGATCTGCCAGAGGGTTTTTCTGTAACCTTTCAAGAGCACAGCAGCCCGCCAGGTGCGATCCAACATTCGAGCCAGTACGCTGCCTCTGGATTTATTTGACCAAAAATGACGCGCTTCGGTGAGTCACCGGCGGCTTCTTTCTCCACCCGCTCGTCTACTCGACTTTGCTCAGCCTTCCAGTCAGAGTTCACATCTGCATCAAGACCCGAAGCTAAGAACAGTAAAAGGATAAAGAAGTCGAAGCACGGTGCTTGAAAACCAACCTTGCAGCTGCCGACTGATCAAGTCTGTCTCGCCTAGCAGAAACTCCTCTCGCTGGGAGAACGGCGCAACGGGCCGCGACCTCAAGCGCTCCAACTCCAACTCCGCGCTCTTCAACTTCGACTCGAGCTCAACAACCTTGTTCCTCATGAAGGTGATCACTCGTTGATCATTCACGCTTCGCGCAGGAGCTGGAGGAGCTCGACGACGATGAGCGGGTGCAGCCGAAGAGGTGTCCTCCTCGTCGCCCGCACCAGTCGTTCCACCGACCCCAGGAGCTTCGCCCATCTCAGACTGCCAAGTTCGACAGCGTCAAGCAAAGAAAAGAACACATTCACTCAAGTTCAGATATGAAAGATGACTCGAAGACACAAATTCACATTTCAACATCAGCATGTTCGCGGCCAGAAGACCCGCAAACTAAATAGTTCATTACAGACAAGAACCAAAAGCAGAAGAATCCTAAAAGAACGGAGTCTACATCACAGACTCCGACTGGAACGGCTCTTCCTAGTAGCCAACTCTGCAGCTTTGGCAATCCTCTTCTCGAAGGTGGCGACCAACTTCGCAGCCAGCTGACTCGCCTGCGCCTTCACACCGCTAAGGGACGCGGTCCTGCCATCAGGCTTCCGAGGAAGTCGCTGACAACCTTCTCAAAATCACCTACGACTTGGTGACCAAGAAGTAGCTGGAAAGTGAGCTCGGAGCCGCGTACCGTCTGCGCACGCGTGTAGTCCGCCAAGGTGGTCGCATTGCCTTCGAACGGAGCTGCAAGCGCGTCAACAGCAACTGGCGGTGGCTTGCTGGGGAAGATGCTCTGGTGCACAGTCGCCAAGGCGCCTGTCGACTTCTGCAGCGCCGTGATGTCTACGTGTGCTTCTATTCTTGTAGACAGTGTTGGGCCTCCAAGAGCAAAGGCTTGTAGAACAGCAGCAAGTTTCCCTTAAGTGAATCACCCAAGGTTTATCGAACTCAGGGAGGTAGAGGTCAAAGATATTCCTCTCAAGCAACCCTGCAATTAAGATACAAGAAGTCTCTTGTGTCCCCAACACACCCAATACACTTGTCAGATGTATAGGTGCACTAGTTCGGCGAAGAGATAGTGAAATACAAGTGATAGGGATGATTATAAGTAGTAACTGCAATCTGAAATAAAGATGGCAGCAAGCAAACATGTAGCAGAACTTGTTGTAAACGGTGTTTCAATGCTTAGAAACAAGGCCTAGGGATCATACTTTCACTAGTGGACACTCTCAACAATGATCTCATAACTGAATAAGTAAAAGCTACTCTTAAACACTCTCTTGTTGGATAACAAACACCATTCATTGTGTAGGGTTACAAAAGCACACCTCAAGCCGGAGTAAACAAGCGCCACAACGTCATAAAGGAATCACACACGGTGCACACACTGTCACCTTTACACCGTGGAGAGTACCGGAGTTCGTATTAAAGTAACCTCTAGAGTGCATAATAGATAAAGAGTAACATCTACATATTCAACTAGATTAGCACAACTGAACACAAGTAAATACTACTCGGGATTATTCTCCTTCTTGATGAAGCAAGAGTACTATGCGTAGGGCTGCAAAATCACACCTCAAAGTCTGAGTAAACAAACACCACAATTCCCAAGAATAAGCCATGATACATGTCTAAATTATTCATAGAGTCACACAAGTACCCACACTGTCACCTTGATACCGTGTTGTCACAATGACTCCAGAAACTAGACAAAATCACTTGAGTAGCATAAGCATTATTAATGTATTCAGCGATACTAGCAATACACATGATCACATAAAGATCACACCATGTGAGAGAGAGATGAACCACATAGCTACCGGTAGAGCCCTCAGCCTCGGGGGAGAACTACTCCCTCCTCATCATGGGAGTCAGCAGCGGCGATGAAGATGGCGGTGGTGTCGATGGAGATGACTCCGGGGGCAATTCCCCGTCCCGGCAGCGTGCCGGAACAGAGACTTCTGTCCCCCGAAACTTGTCGTCGATGGCGGCGGCGCTGCGGAACTCTTCTGGAAATATGACTTGGTGTTTTAGGGTTTTCGCCTCGGGGGGAATAATAGGCGAAGGGGCGACGTCGGCGGAGGTCCTGGGCTCCCTCCTCACCTCCCGGCGCGCCTGTGGGCCCAGCCGCACGAGCATGTGGTTTGGAGGCCGTGGGCCTCCCCCTGGCTTGCCCTTCTGGCTCCCCGTGTCCCTCGGAAAAATAGGAGGTTTGGCTTTTGTTTCGTCGAATTCCGAGAATATTGCCCGAACAGCTTTTCTGGAACCAAAAACAGCAGAAAACAGGAACTGGCACTGTGGCATCTTGTTAATAGGTTAGTCCCAGAAAATGTATAATAATGATATATAATGCATATAAAACATGTGATAATGATACATAAAACAAGCATGAAACATCAGAAATTATAGATACGTTGGAGACGTATCAAGCATCCCCAAGCTTAGTTCTACTCGTCCTCGAGTAGGTAAAACGATATCAACAAATAATTTCTGAGGAGACATGCTTTCACACAATCTTGATCATAATATTGTAAGGCATGTAAGCTGTGATCAAATCATTCAAAGCAAATGTATATAGTTGATATCAAAAGATAATAAAGCAAGAGTCAAACAAGCTAAAAGTTTTCATGAACTATTGCTTCAAAGACATGAAACCGTACAAGGTTCATTAAAGATGGTTTAAGTATCCAGCATAGAAGTTCTATCCTTCAATCCAAGCATCAAGCAAATTTTCATAACATAGAAGGATTCAGCCAAGTAAACATAAACATGAACGTCATGAATCAACTGTTTCGAAGTCTACTCAACCGGTGAGCGCAAGCATTTGGTATTGGCACCAGGATGTTATGGCAAAGAGAACATTAATGGGGGTTTGGAAGGCCAATGGAAGAAAGTCTCACAAAGCTATAAGTGATCATTAGACAAGAGGAAGTCTTATAATCGAAGCTATGTAAGGAGTAGTGATTGCCATGCAACGGATGCACATAGAGCTATATGTGTATGAAAGCTCTCCAATGGAACTAGTGGGGGTGCATCCAACTTGGTTGCTCATGAAGACCTAGAGCACTTTTGAGGAAGCTCATCATTGGAATATACAACCCAAGTTCTATAGTGTAAATTCCCCACATAGTTATACAAATAGAACATGAAAACTCTCTCACATGGAGTATAGGTGCTAAACATGAGCACAAATGATGACTATGAATAATGCAGGTGCCATAACATGAGCACAAGTGTGAACAAAGGATAGTAATGTTGCCCCCTTTTTCTTTATTCTTTTTTTTTTTTTTTTTTTTTTTTTTTCTATTTTTTTTCTTTTTCTGTTTCTCTTTTCGATGGCTCAATGGCTCTTTTCACATTCAGGGGCAACATCCTAATACAACAACACACTTTTTGGTACAAATAACTCATAATAAACTAGACATGATGTATGAAACTGAATGCCTCTGCCAGTGTAGCAGGATATGCAATGATCTAGCGTAACATGGGTAAACCACACATCAGCTGTATAGAATCATGCAAAGCAATATGTATGTGATGAATGACAACAAGTCATGTAATGTAAGATGGATGTTGCATGGCAATATATCTCGGAACAGCTATGGAAATGCTGTGGTAGGTAGGTATGGTGGCTGTTTTGAGGAAGATGTATGGGCTTATGTGTAGGAGAACAAGAGGAAGTCCTCCCACGGGGTTGGATGTACTGGCGAAGTATGCACAACTCTCAATGTGAGCAGAAGGCAATGCACAGCACCGAAGAGGCTAGCAAAATGGATGGTGGAAGTGCCAAAAACCGTAGCTTAACATTAGTCAAAAAGAACTCACAAGTTTATTGCAAACAACTAGCAGGTTCAACATTAAGAGCATGATTAAAATTCACTCCAAGAAGGGCCGTTCACGGCGGTACAAGTACCCCGTTAGATCCCTCGACCTTCAGCACAACTTAGTTACTACGATGAACTTTCAGACATGGAAAGCTATCAAGTCCAACTACACCTTCAACAATTTTAGTATAGTTTGTAGTACGGTACAAGCTTAAAGACAACAATCCACTAATGATTTTAACTTAATTAACCAGCAAGCTTTACCATCTAAATATCTCAAAACATTTGCAAAGAATCAAGTTATCAAAGTTTCAATGATCTACAAGATTATGCAAGTTTTCATACCACTACCACATGCAGCATTTTCTTTCTTCCAAGCAAACACCAAACAACTTACTTAAACATAAACTCTCCAAATGATAATATAATGCAGCAAGAGAGTATTTATAAACACGTGCTAACAGCTCAAAGAGATGCATGAAAAACAGGAGCTAAAAGCACTGCAGTAGCTAGTTAAGAATACTCAACAAATATAAGTGAAGAACATGAGTATTCACATGAAAAAGCGGAGCGTGTCTCTCTCCAACACAAGGATTGCTAGGATCCGAATTTATTCAAACAAAACAAAAAAAAAGCACACAGACGCTCCAAGTAAAGCACATAAGATGTGAAAGAATTAAAATATAGTTTCACTAGAGATGACCTGATAAGTTGTTGATGAAGAAGGGGATGCCTTGGGCATCCCCAAGCTTAGACGCTTGAGTCTTCTTGAATATGCAGGGATGAACCACGGGGGCATCCCCAAGCTTAGGCTTTTCACTCTTCTTGATCACATAATATCACCCTTCTCGCTTGATCCTTGAAAACTTCCTTCACACCAAACTCAAGACAGTTCTCATTAGAGGGTTAGTGCATAATCAAAAATTCTCATATTCTGTAATGATACAATCAATCCCAAAGCTTCTGGACATTAGCTACAGCCACCAATGCTTTGTGGAGCAAAGAAATCCACACAAACACGTAAAAGAGCGAATGCAAAACAAAAGGCAGAATCTGTCAAAAACAGAACAGTCGTGAAGACGAATTTTTTCGAGGCACTTAAGTTGCTCAGATGGAACAGGTCCATTTAATGAAAGTTGCGTACATATCTGAGGAAGATGCGTGATTTTTTACAGAATTTTTCGATTTTTCTCCAGGGAGAAAAGCTCAAATTCGTGACAGCTAAAAATCTGTCACTGCGCAGAAATCCAAATCTTGCATCAACTTTCAATATAGAACTTTACTTGGCACAACAATACGATAAAATAAAGATACAAAGGAGTTGCTACAGAAGTGACAAAACTCTTGACTCAAAACAAAAAGAAAAGCAAAAATAACAGAAAATAAAAACAATGGGTTGTCTCCCATAAGCGCTTTTCTTTAAAGCCTTTTAGCTAGGCATAGTGATTTTGATAATGCTCTCATATGTATAAGAGTTGAATATAAGAGAGCATCAAAAAGCAAATACCAAACACATTTAAGTTTAACCCACTTCCTATGCAAAGGAGTCTTGTAAGAAAATAAATCAATAAAGCATAAAGTGACTAGCATAGGAAGGCAAAACAAGTACAACTTCAAAAATTTCAACAAAAAGAGAGGAGACTTGATATTATTGAGATATATGAATCCATGTCTCCCTCTCTCATAAGGACCAGTAGGTCTTAAAGTACCCAGCAAATAAAAGCAAATCAAGAGAAAGCTCAAAACCTTCATCATAAAGAGAGGTGTTTTAGTAACATGAAAATTTCTACAACCATATTTTCCTCTCTCATAATAATTTTCAGTAGCATCATGAACAAAATTAACAATATAGCTATCACATAAAGCATTCTTATCATGATCCACATGCACAAAAGTATCATTACTCTCCACATAAGCATAATCAATTTTATTAGTAATAGTGAGAGTAAAACTATCACAACCATCATTGTATTCATCATAAATTGCAGGCATAGTATAATCATAATAAACTTTATCCTCCATAGTAGGTGGCACCAAAATACCACTATCATTATAATCATCATAAATTGGAGGCAAAGTATCATCAAAGAAAATTTTCTCCTCAAAACTTGGGGGACTGAAAATATCATATTCATCAAAACCAGCTTCCCCAAGCTTAGAGCTTTGCATAGCATTAGCAATAATGGTGTTCAAAGCATTTATAGTAATAACATTGCTACCATCATGCAAATAATTTTCCATAGGTTTTTTAATTTTCTCTTCAAAAGCATCATGTCCTAATTCAATATAAAGTTCATAAAGATCTCTAATTTTTTTGTTGTTTTCCATTAAGCCTAACTAGTGAAAATAAAAACAAGAAACAAAAAGAAATAATTGCAGAATCTAAAGGAGATACCTTCCAACGCTTACCTCCCCGGCAACGGCGCCAGAAAATAGCTTGATGTCTACGTGTGCTTCTATTCTTGTAGACAGTGTTGGGCCTCCAAGAGCAGAGGTTTGTAGAACAGCAGCAAGTTTCCCTTAAGTGAATCACCCAAGGTTTATCGAACTCAGGGAGGTAGAGGTCAAAGATATTCCTCTCAAGCAACCCTGCAATTAAGATACAAGAAGTCTCTTGTGTCCCCAACACACCCAATACACTTGTCAGATGTATAGGTGCACTAGTTCGGCGAAGAGATAGTGAAATACAAGTGATAGGGATGATTATAAGTAGTAACTGCAATCTGAAATAAAGATGGCAGCAAGCAAACATGTAGCAGAACTTGTTGTAAACGGTGTTTCAATGCTTAGAAACAAGGCCTAGGGATCATACTTTCACTAGTGGACACTCTCAACAATGATCTCATAACTGAATAAGTAAAAGCTACTCTTAAACACTCTCTTGTTGGATAACAAACACCATTCATTGTGTAGGGCTACAAAAGCACACCTCAAGCCGGAGTAAACAAGCGCCACAACGTCATAAAGGAATCACACACGGTGCACACACTGTCACCTTTACACCGTGGAGAGTACCGGAGTTCATATTAAAGTAACCTCTAGAGTGCATAATAGATAAAGAGTAACATCTACATATTCAACTAGATTAGCACAACTGAACACAAGTAAATACTACTCGGGATTATTCTCCTTCTTGATGAAGCAAGAGTACTATGCGTAGGGCTGCAAAGCACACCTCAAAGTCTGAGTAAACAAACACCACAATTCCCAAGAATAAGCCATGATAATGTCTAAATTATTCATAGAGTCACACAAGTACCCACACTGTCACCTTGATACCGTGTTGTCACAATGACTCCAGAAACTAGACAAAATCACTTGAGTAGCATAAACATTATTAATGTATTCAGCGATACTAGCAATACACATGATCACATAAAGATCACACCATGTGAGAGAGAGATGAACCACATAGCTACCGGTAGAGCCCTCAGCCTCGGGGGAGAACTACTCCCTCCTCATCATGGGAGTCAGCAGCGGCGATGAAGATGGCGGTGGTGTCGATGGAGATGACTCCGGGGGCAATTCCCCGTCCCGGCAGCGTGCCGGAACAGAGACTTCTGTCCCCCGAAACTTGTCGTCGATGGCGGCGGCGCTGCGGAACTCTTCTGGAAATATGACTTGGTGTTTTAGGGTTTTCGCCTCGGGGGAATAAATAGGCGAAGGGGCGACGTCGGCGGAGGTCCTGGGCTCCCTCCTCACCTCCCGGCGCGCCTGTGGGCCCAGCCGCACGAGCATGTGGTTTGGAGGCCGTGGGCCTCCCCCTGGCTTGCCCTTCTGGCTCCGTGTGTCCCTCGGAAAAATAGGAGGTTTGGCTTTTGTTTCGTCGAATTCCGAGAATATTGCCCGAACAGCTTTTCTGGAACCAAAAACAGCAGAAAACAGGAACTGGCACTGTGGCATCTTGTTAATAGGTTAGTCCCAGAAAATGTATAATAATGATATATAATGCATATAAAACATGTGACAATGATACATAAAACAAGCATGAAAATCAGAAATTATAGATACGTTGGAGACGTATCACGCCGCCGAAGCATACGCGCAGACGCGGTCCATGAAGCCAACAGCCTTCGCCAAGTCGACATTCTCGCTGGAGGACCCTTCTGGAGGAGCACGCCCGCAAGTCTCTGATCAACAGAAATCCACGCCCATAAGACATCCGAAGTCGACAAAAGACAAAGTAGGCACTGAGCTGAAGTACTTACTTCCAACAACATCTGCGAGTGCGAGCAAGCGGTCGACCTGGGTCTTCTCCAGATCATCCCGAGCTTGTTCACGCTCTTGGGCTTCACCCAACAACTTCTCCAGCTCCGCGACCCGCTTCTTCGTGCTCTCCTTTTCACCTGTGGATCAACGGAGCAAAGTTAGCAATAAAGGCAGTCGAAGCACCCCTCGAACACAAGGGTTCACACTCACTATTCGCTTGCTCCAGGGCAATGCGGAGCTGATCCCTCTCCTGCTCCATGCGAACGAAGGCTGCGGCTCCCTCCATCTGCTGGCGATAAAATGGCTGCAGGAAACACAAGACATCAATCTGCGCCCGACTATTCTAGTCACGCACATCTTCGGGGGCTACTCCCATCGGGAGCGCTGTACGCGCACCCGATACAGATTTTGCAGAACGAGTCGAAGGACACTTACATGCTCAAGCAGCCCAGCGTCAACCGGAGTCGCATCAGCAGCTTTCTCTGGCACGGAGGAAGTCGAAGCCTTCAAGGCCAAAGCGTCACCCGCCAGAGCCTCTTCTCCGGTCGTCTTCGCAATCTGCTCGATCATGGGAGCAGAAGTGTGCTCCATCTCACGAGGGGAAGAAACAACAGTGCCAGTACGGTCGCTGTTACAAGACAACTCAATTCAAGAACTCGCAAGTGAAAAAGCACACTCGACAAAAACGAGGCAATGGTTACGCGACTAACCTGGCGACATCGACGTCATCTTCACTTCCCAGGGAGACGGAGGCCATCCTCGCAAACTCAGTCGGCGGTGCAGAGCCGAGTGGAGGCACGACCAAAGGCTCAGCCAGGTCACTCGGGTGCCTAGCGCCCGAAGACGACTCGCTCGTCTCTTCCTCGTGCACACCCGCCTCCTTCACAGGCGACGAAGCAGAACCAGAGTCGCCACTCTTTCGCCTCTGCCGCTTCCGCAGCTGCTCGTAATCTTCATCATCCTCCTCCAACTCTTCACTCGGAGAGGTGGCGGAGGGAACTTCATCGTCATCAACCTCGTCCTCAGGGAACTCTGCCTCTTCATGAGGTCCATTCTCCATCAACGGAGGAAGGCTGACATAGCTCGAACGACCCTGTCAGCAAATGAAGCATTCGAGTCAAGCACAAAGATTCGACAAAAGAAGATACAAGACAAACAAAGCAAACGAAGCTCACCTCAGGCACAGGATTATTAGGACCATATGGCTCGACTGGGCACTTGACATGCACGGGTCAGCGGCTCGGAGACTAGTGATGCTCCTCACCTTCGACTCGACTGCGTCATCATCGAGCTCTTCGCCAACATCCTCACGCGCCCACATCGGGTGGACGCGACTGCACCCGAAGCCTGAAGAAGGTGGCGATGAGGTGAATTCCACCTGTCTCGCGCCCGAGACTTTTCAGAAGGCCACGAAGAAGCGTCAGCAAGGGCTGAGTCGCCTCCCTGTCCTCCTTCGACAGTGGGTGCGCCCACGCGTTCGTCTTCCGCAACTCGCGATCAGCCGCGAAGTCGGGAAGCCCTTCTGGTCGCACCTGATGTAGAACCACTTCTTCCGCCAACCCTGGATGGAGTCGGACTTCTTCATTGAAAGTAGGAGGTGTCGCCACGCACCTGGATGCCGAAGCCGCCGACTGGATACACCTGCTTGCTCTTCCCCACGTTCCTCCTCACGAGGAATAGCGACTTCCACAGCAGCCAGTTGGGTGCGATTCCCAGGAAGCACTCGCAGAGCACGAAATAGCTCGCGATGCTCAAGACGCTATTGGGAGTCAGATCGTGGATCTGAATCCCATAAGCATACAAGAGACCACGGACGAAATCGTGGAGGGGGAACCCGAAACCCCGCGGAAGGAAATCCACGAAGCAAACGCGTTCCCCCTCGCGAGGAGCGGGGAATACCTCTTTCCCAGGAGCGCGCACCGTCGCAGCCCCTGCCGCGGAGGGCCTCGAGTCGGCCTTCTTCACCGACGATTTGACCTAGTCGCCGTCGGGCTTCTTCATCACGCTAGCCTCGGCGGCGGCGACGGCGCCAGCAACAGGCTTCCCCCTCTTCATCGTGGCCTTGCTCATGGAGGGCGGAGGAAAGAAACTGGCAGAGGAGCAACAATGGCAGAGAGAAAGCAGCGGAGATGATGGCAGAATGGGGATGGAATGAACTGTTCACCGCCGCGGTAAAAATATATACCGCGTGGCCAGTTAATCCAGGCCGTCCTCAGCGAAACCGCACTCCACAACATCATCTGGCCGTCCACGTGTCGCGCGGAGATAGCAACCGTCGCCGGCCACGCCGCCCACTACGCGCGGGAATCAAGGCGTCATCATCACACCGCGAAATTTTCGCGCCCAATGGTCAGTATAAAGCGGCAACCGCTGTCTCCAGTCAATACTGACAGTGGGACCGCACTGTCACGTCCCATCGGACACAGAGTGAGCCAAAAACGTCAGCGCTGACGTCAACTGCGCAGGCGTAGCAAGTAAGCCAATGGGCTGATCGAGAACTCGAGCAATTCATTCGAGTGCAAAATATCAGTAAGCTCTAAGAGCCGAATAAACTCGAACAGTTCATTCGAGTGCAAGAGGATTCAGTAAGCTCCAAGAGCTGAAGATACTTGTGCAGTAAGCCAAACCGGCCGAATATACAGTAAGTCACGCAAAGCCAGTCGCGACTCCAATGTGTCGAGTCCCTTCTTTACTCCCATCGGGAGCGGGCTTTTCGACTGAAGAAAAATTGAGTTTAACCTCAATTGCAAGCAATTCAGCTTAATCTCGGGGGCTACTCCCATCGGGAGCGCTGTTCGCGCTCCCGAGTGACTCAGAACAAAGCATCGAAAAATCACCGACTAAGGCTGTACTCACAGTATTTTACCCTGGAGTTGACAGTTCGACTAAGGAATCCTCCATGAGCCCTGAATGGCCGGAGTCGACCAAC
Organism: Poa pratensis; assembly: GCA_947311845.1. Taxonomy (NCBI): domain Eukaryota; kingdom Viridiplantae; phylum Streptophyta; class Magnoliopsida; order Poales; family Poaceae; genus Poa; species Poa pratensis. Next base: position 22,001,599 of record CAMZMU010000065.1, read on the forward strand.
TTTACTTGTTCCTTTCAGGAACCCGACGGCGTGCCCAGGAGGAAGGAGTCCTTTACCCGACTCTACGATTCGACTAAGCACTCGGGGGCTCCTGTCGTGGGGTCACTCTTCGACTACCCCACGGTGGGGATACCTGGGTCACGCCAAGCCCATCAGCCTTATGACGAGGGCCCAAGGAAGGCCCAAGGAGGACGACGTGCGGCCAAGATAGTCGACGCTAGGTCATGTGACCCCAGCCATGCTTGTAAGCGCCATCGGCAACCGTTCACCTGAGACCTAGCCCACCATATAAAGGCTAGGAGGGTCCTTCGCCTAGGGTACGCTCATAGCCGCCACCACAAACCCTAGCGAGATTGCCATCTCGCCATTGTAGCCACAACTCGCCATTCAATACTAGACAAGCAGGAAGTAGGGTGTTATCCTCCGGGAGCCTGAACCTGGGTAAACGCCTTGCTTGTCAGCCGTCGTGATCACCAGCACTCATCTCTCTCCCCTTCAATCAACCCGGGGTACACAACCCAGGGATTTGCCGAGTCCACCCCTCGTCAGACACTTTTACATTCTTGCTTGGTTATATTAAAACTTCCATCCATCAAATCAACCACCTTGCTCCTTAAACTTTTTAGTGCATAATCAACTAAAACTTGTGACACTTTAGTTGTAGGGAATAGATAACTTTTCCTTCTTGCTCCTGCGGATCGATACCTTACTTCCACATTGAGAGGTGCTATAGTGACCCCTGCTCTTGGGGGGTAATCAAGTACTTTTCTGGCGCCGTTGCCGGGGAGCGTAGCGCTTAAGTTTCTATTCTTGTGTGCACTAGACTAAGCTTGGGGAAGTTTGTCTAACTTGTTTTATATCTTGCAATCATCTAAGCTTGGGTGATACGTCCAAAACGTATCTATAATTTTTTATTGTTTCATGCCATTTTTATGCTTTTAGCACTTGTTTTATATTAAGTTTATTATTTATTTGGACTAACCTACTAATAGTTGCAAAAGTGCACAATGTTCTTGTTTTACTCTTTGATGTGTAGAAATTATCAAGAATACAAGAGGAAACCTTGTTGGAGTCGAATTGGGACTTTCCTGAAATCTGTCTGAGAACTTTTTACGAAGTTTGCCAGTTTGACCCTCGAAGATGACGTCAAATGGAGACCTGGCTGTTACGAAAGTTGTCACAATTTTCCATACGAAGATTTTAAGCCCGAGATCAGCCCAATCGGAGTTCGGACGCGGCCTGTAGGCCCGTTTTGGTGGAACCCTAAAAGGGGTGACGGAAATCCGAGAAGATATATAAAGGGGGAAACCTAACTCGTGGAGGACTCCTCCACCCACGAATTTCAGCCACCAAAAGCCACGTTTTTGCCTCCCCCATGGATCCCATCTCCATGGGGGAGGGCTCCCAAGAAGCCATGAAGGAGGGAGGCTAAGGGGCGGCGCTCCCCAAGCTTGCCGGCGGCGGGGAAAGGAGTTCCCCGCACCGCCGGCGCCGCCGCCGCCCTGCGCCGCCGCGCTGCCCCTCTCCGCCGTCTTCACCGCCATCTCCATCACCATCTCCTCCTTGTATTCAGTGGTTCATCCTCCCACAAACCTCTGTACCGTCCTATGTAAACATGGTGTTTGATGCTATAATATTTATCCTATGATTTACATCATGTTTCCGTAGTTTATTTGTCTTTTGATTGCTTAATTGAATGCATGAGGTTCATTAGAGTTGTATGTCTATATGGTGCTGTCCTTTGGTGTCCATTATATTTGTGCGCGCATGGATCAAACACCCTAGGGTTGGTAGTATTTGTAACGAAGCGGGGGAAGTTCTGCCGGAGTGACAGAAACCTGAGAACGCGAACCGATTAGTTGCACGTATGGGAGTAAGAGGACCTTGAACTTAAGGCTATGGTTGGGGAAACCTTAATGCATTGTTAGTATTTGCGGATGCTTTCTAACAATCCAATCATATAGTACTTGTAATCCCAAGTAGTGGAGTGCATGTATATTTAGCCTCTCCCACATAGAAAACTGCATCGAAGACAATGAACCAAGTACCTTCACTAATTAATCTTGGACAAAGCCACCACAATTACCACCACTTTTCCACACTCATGGTACTGTTAGTATATGGTTACTTAGTGTATTTTATTGCTGCAGCACTAACATTTACTTTCTTGTATTTATTATCTTGCAAAACTATCTCTCATACCCGTATTGCTACCGTAGTTTTATTTCTAGATAATGCAAACGTTTAGTGTGCGTAGAGTTGTATCAGTGGTTGATAGAACTTGAGAGAATACTTATCCTACCTTTAGCTCCTCGTTGGGTTCGACACTCTTACTTATCGAAAAGGCTACACGCGATCCCCTATACTTGTGGGTTATCAAGACCTTTTCTGGCGCCGTTGCCGGGGAGCCATAGCGTAGGTTAATGTTCTTGTGTGCACTTGTTTGCTTTATCTCTAAGTAGTTTTTATTTTCAGTATTAAGTTGTTCTTTATCTTACTATGGATAGGGAATGCGAATTACAAAAAAAAAGGTGTAGTTGTTATCTAAAAACGTTTTCAAAAAGAAAAGTGATTGGAAAGATGAGTAATGGTTAAATGGGGGTCGACCTTGAACACTTGTGTTCATGCCTATGAAACCAAAACAAATCTTTCCATGGAAGCTTTTCATTAAAAACATGTAAATATTGTAAATATTGTGTATATACCTCTGTACATAAAAATAAAATGCTAATTATAGTCTTTAGTTAATTGAAAGTTGATAGTTTTACTTTGCTGTCCAGAAACAGATTTTCTGTGCTCCACCGTATTAAATGTTTAAAATCACCAGAACGTGATCTTGATCTGAAATTTCTTGAGTGCAAAGTGATGCTTATTAGCTTTCTTTCATTAGACTAACTTTTTCTGATTTAAGGTACGTAGATAGGTCGAAAAATTCGATCTTTACTGACTGTTCTGTTTAGACAGATTTTGTGCTTCTCTGTAAATAAAATCGTGATAAATCTCAGAATAGTATTTTGACTTGAAAATTTTTGTGCATAAACCTGAGATTATTATCTTTCTTTCATTAGACTAAAGTTTTTCGATTTGAGCTACTTAACTATCTCGTTGAATGCCATCTTTACGGACTGTTCAGTTTTGACAGATTTCTTTGTTTATTCAATATTGTACTTGGTGTTGTTAGTTTCATTAGTTTTTCGACGGACAACGGAAATCATGAACACCTTAGTATATACAGTGGCTAATGTTGAGTAAAAATTATAAAACTTGTCAATGCTTGAACATGAGTGGATTTTATTTAATGAGTACTAACCCTACTAATGAGTTTTGTGAAGTTTTATGTGGATGTAGCTTATAAGATCTAATCAATATGGTGATATGAGATGAATAAGAAGACGCAAGAGCTCAAGCTTGGGGATGTGTAGGTGCATCCCAAGAACATATTCAAGAAGATACAATCATCTAAGCTTGGGGATGCCCGAGTCATCCCCCTATTCATCAACTAACATGAGGTTGTCTCGTTCATACTCTATATTACCCGTCCACATGATATGTATTGTCTTAACTTGTATTATAATTGCTTTTATATGTCTTGGTTTTACCTTCTTTAGTTTTATTAGGCTCTTATTTGGTTTCATTGCTTCTTTACTTTCACTTATAAATTCAAAACAACAAAAATATTTTCTTTTGTTTTGCTTCTTTGTTTGGTTCTTTATTTGGTTTTACTTTTGATTTTTTTTAGAGTTTTCCTTGCTGTAGCTAGCATGTTTAGGTCTTGCTTAGCCTCTGGTCTTTAGTTTATCAAAAATAAAGTACCAAGTTTTACCATTTAGCTTAGTTGATACATATGTAAAAAGTGATTTTCTGTTTTCGGTATCTACTGCTTATTGCGCGATTTTTCATATTTTACTGGAAGCTCTAAAAATCACGAAAAAATTACTGATGTTGTAGCACCTAATCCTCTGCATGTACAAAAATTGGCTAAAATTTCGGGCATGTTTAAGTGCACCTAAAAATTGCGTTTTCCAGCTGCTGTTTTTCTGGACAGATTCTGACTTTTGTTGCAAGAGTGGCCTCTTTTCGTTTTCATTTGATTTTTAATGGTTCTTACCTTTCATTTATAAGTTGGCCATTTAAGCAACCTTTCTGTAACTAAAAACAAAATTTGATTTGGTTTAATAGCAGCTGATGACGTGAAACCCACGTTCGTTGGGAGACCCCAAGAGGAAGGTATGATGTAGTCAGTAGCAAGTTTTCCCTCAGAAAGAAACCAAGGTTATCGAACCAGTAGGAGCAGTAATTCTTCAGAAGGTTGTCAACGGCACCAGAAAAATAGCTGTCGTAGGGAGTCGGGACTGTTGACGTGGAATCTGCACACAACACAATCAAACTAGTTTGCCCCAACGAAACAGTGAGGTTGTCAATCTCACTGGCTTGCTGAAAACAAAGGATTAAACGTATGGTGTGGAAAATGAGTATTAAATTGCAGAGAATGAAAATGGAACAGTTTGCAGTTTGTGGTTGTTTAATCAGTGTAAAAGAATGGACTGGGGTCCACAGTTCACTAGTGGTGTCTCTCCATAAAAGATAACTAACATGTTGGGTGAACAAATTACAGCTGGGCAATTGACGAATAGTGAGCGCATGACAATGCATATACATGACATGTTGACTACTATGATATTTAATTGGGCATTACGACATAATACATAGATCGTTATCCAACAGCATCTATGACTAATAATCCACCGCCGGGTTGTCATCCGAGTCCCCCGTTGGTATTAAGTTGCAAGCAACGGATAATTGCATTAAGTAAAGTGCGTAATGTAAACAAACACATATGTCCGTGGACATAGCATCGTTAGGTTATCCCTAGTGGCAACAGCACATGCACAACCTTAGAACTTTCTGTCACTGTCCCAGGTTAAACGGAGACATGAACCCACTATCTAGCATAAATACTCTCTCTTGGAGTTACAAGCATCTACTTGGCCAAAGCATCTACGAGTAACGGAAAGCATGCAAGATCTTAAATAACATATAAGATAGATTGCTAATCAACTTGACATAATATTCAATATTCATCGGATCCCAGCAAACACAACATGTAGCATTACAATAATATGATCTTGATCATGTAGGGCAGCTCACAAGATCTAAACATGATGGCACAAAGTGGAGAGACAACCATCTAGCTACTGCTATGGACCCGTAGTCCAAGGATGAACTACTCACGCATCACTCCGAAGGCAGGCATGGCGATGTAGAAGCCTCCGGTGACGATTCCCCTCTCCGGCAGGGTGCCGGGAAGAGGTTCTGAACCCTCCCGAGCTAGGGTTGACGACGGCGGCGTCTCTGGATCTTTTCGTGGATATTTGCTCAGGTACTTAGGGTTTTCGCGTCGGGGGGAATAAGTATGCGAAAGGGCGGCGGCTGCGGACCCCGAGGGGCCCACACCACCCCAGGGCGCGGCAGAGGGGGAACCGCGCCCTCCTGGCGTGTGGGGCCCTGGTGGCCCTCCTCTGCTGCTCCTTCGCTCCGTCAGGCGTGTTCTGGAAAAATAGGCACCCCGTGTAGTTTCGTCCAATTCCGAGATTATTTCCAGACTAGCTTTTCTGGAATACAAAAACAGCAGAAAACAGGAACTGACACTTCGGCATCTTGTTAATAGGTTAGTCCCAAAAAATGTATAAAAGTGATATAAAGTAGATGCAAAACATGTAGCAATTGGTATAAAACAAGCATGGAACATCAAAAATTATAGATACGTTTGAGACGTATCAGCAACACTTGGGAAATATTATCTATTGTACTAATGTCTAACCGCAGAAAAGAATGGGAAAGTTTTTGTGTTGAAGTTTTTTCACACAGAATGAAGGAACACCAAACTATGGAATATTGAAGAATTACCAAAGTCATAAGCTTGGGGATGTCCCCGCATCCCTCTTCATCAATAACCGCTCGGTTTGCAAACCTTTAAACTTTTTTTTTAGCAACATAGGAACTTAACTAAACTTGAAGCGGCTGTATTTTATTATCTATTTATCTTAGCATCAAACACCAGTTACATTAATAAGTGGATCGTCACATATTTTATTTATCCTCTGTTTTCAATGTTTACTTGGTTAATGGATTACTTGTTGAAAATTAAAAATGATGTGTGAATAATACTGTTTAGTAGTTTATGTTTTCTTATGGTTAGTCTCAACTAGCTAATAGTGCATATTATGTTATTTTGATATCAACATGCATTGTCCTGTTCATAAGATGGTATGGTATTGTGGTATCCTCCTCTGAATAATTCACTTGAATCGATTTGGCACATGCTCACACATGTTATGACTGAAAAATAAAAGTCAATTAAGCCTTGATGATCTATTTTGCCTCAGAGTTTTAGTATCGTTTTTATGCCTCCGTTAATTTTATTTTGTCGCAAGCATGATTATGACCGTTATCGCTCTCGCGGTTGTTGCTTCCCAGTCTATTGCTAGCCTTCACTTGTACTGAGCGGGGAATGCTGCTCGTGCATCCAAATCCTTAAAACCAAGTTATCCCAAAGAGTCCACCAAAAAATTCCTATGCATGGTATTTCAAGCCATTCCAAGTAAATTTGCATGTGCTACCTTTAAAACCTTCAAAATATTTCTCTTTTTGTGTCAATGTTTACTAGCTCATGAGGAATTAGTGTGGTTATTCTTTATTCTATTTGTCAAATGGACTTTTACACCTGGACTAGTGGCATATACATTCGCTTATCCAATAACTTGCAAAAAGAGCTGGCAACGGGGTGCCCAGCCCCAATTAATTACAACTTTAACCATTAATTATCTTCACACTTTGGCCCTGATTCATCAGTAAGCAATGACAAACAGTGAAATACCTGCATGTGTGTAAACCAAAGAGAAAGGGGGATGATCTGCCTTGCTGGTAGAAATAACGTCCTTCATGGGAGCCGCTCTTAAAAGTTCGTTTGACAGGTAGAATACTGTTCTCACCCGCTACCATTCGTTGACAATTAACAAACACCTCTCAAAACATTTTTACCTCTGTTTTTAAAACAAAAAGCTCTAGCACGTGTTAATCCCTGCTTCCCTCTGCGAAGGGCCAATCTTTTATTTTTATGTTGAGTCACCATCCCTTATTTGAGCACTTCTTCGAGAGCATAGCTGTCGTTCTTAGTGTAATGTGCTTGTCCCAGAATACGATTAATTGAGGTATAACCATGATGCTTTTATCTTTGATATCTCTATATCTAGTCTTCACTTGAACTTCAGAGGTGCCTTGGCATTTATGTTTTGCTCCACAATTAAGGGCAAGCGAGATACCAATCTATCATGCTTTATTATGGTCATTACAATCTTGTTGATGTTTATAAATTTCATGTTATAAGCTCTTAGTTCGTTGATACTTTTCATTAGATAACATGATTGCTAAGTTTTATTATCCATACATCATGCAATTGTTAAAGATCTGATCATACCATTTACAATCAAAAATTATTTTGTTATCATTTACCTACTCGAGGACGAGCAGGAATTAAGCTTGGGGATGTTGATACGTCCAAAACGTATCTATAATTTTTGATTGTTTCATGCCATTTTTATGCTGTTAGCACTTGTTTTATATTAAGTTTATTATTTATTTGGACTAACCTACTAATAGTTGCAAAAGTGCACAATGTTCTTGTTTTACTCTTTGATGTGTAGAAATTATCAAGAATACAAGATGAAACCTTGTTGGAGTCAAATTGGGACTTTCCTGAAATCTGTCTGAGAACTTTTTACGAAGATTGCCAGTTTGACCATCGAAGATGACGTCAAATGGAGACCTGCCTGTTACAAAAGTTGTCACAATTTTCCATACGAAGATTTTAAGCCCGAGATCAGCCCAATCAGAACCCTAAAAGGGGTGACGGAAATCCGAGAAGATATATAAAGGGGGAAACCTAACTCGTGGAGGACTCCTCCACCCACGAATTTCAGCCACCAAAAGCCACGTTTTTGCCTCCCCCATGGATCCCATCTCCATGGGGGAGGGCTCCCAAAAAGCCATGAAGGAGGGACGCTAAGGGGCGGCGCTCCCCAAGCTTGCCGGCGGCGGGGAAAGGAGTTCCCCGCACCGCCGGCGCCGCCGCCGCCCTGCGCCGCCGCGCTGCCCCTCTCCGCCGTCTTCACTGCCATCTCGATCACCATCTCCTCCTTGTATTCAGTGGTTCATCCTCCCACAAACCTCTGTACCGTCCTATGTAAACATGGTGTTTGATGCTATAATATTTATCCTATGATTTACATCATGTTTCCGTAGTTTATTTGTCTTTTGATTGCTTAATTGAATGCATGAGGTTCATTAGAGTTGTATGTCTATATGGTGCTGTCCTTTGGTGTCCATTATATTTGTGCGCGCATGGATCAAACACCCTAGGGTTGGTAGTATTTGTAACGAAGCGGGGGAAGTTCTGCCGGAGTAACAGAAACCTGAGAACGCGAACCGATTAGTTGCACATATGGGAGTAAGAGGACCTTGAACTTAAGGCTATGGTTAGGGAAACCTTAATGTATTGTTAGTATTTGCGGATGCTTCTAACAATCCAATCATATAGTACTTGTAATCCCAAGTAGTGGAGTGCATGTATATTTAGCCTCTCCCACATAGAAAACTGCATCGAAGACAATGAACCAAGTACCTTCACTAATTAATCTTGGACAAAGCCACCACAATTACCACCACTTTTCCACACTCATGGTACTGTTAGTATATGGTTACTTAGTGTATTTATTGCTGCAGCACTAACATTTACTTTCTTGTATTTAATATCTTGCAAAACTACCTCTCATACCCGTATTGCTACCGTAGTTTTATTTTCTAGATAATGCAAACGTTTAGTGTGCGTAGAGTTGTATCAGTGGTTGATAGAACTTGAGAGAATACTTATCCTACCTTTAGCTCCTCGTTGGGTTCGACACTCTTACTTATCGAAAAGGCTACACGCGATCCCCTATACTTGTGGGTTATCAGGGAGGTTCCTTTAATCTTGTCTGGGTGTAAGTTCTTCATTACTTTTGCTATGGGTTTTCTGTTTGATTATACACCTGAGGAACTTGCAACATTTACACTTGAGGAACTTGAAATATTACAAGAAGCTGATGATTTCTTTTCTCGAGCAGATGCTATTAAACGTAAAAAGTTAACTCTTGCTGCCATGGAAAGAACTAATATTTTGCAGGAAGAAGAGGACAAAAACCTAAGCTTGGGGATGCCCATGCAATCTCAAGAAGATGCTGAAAAAGAACAACTGGAGAATGAAGAGTTGGATCTCCCAACTTCACCATCAACATATGATAGTAACACTCAAACTCAAAAACCTTTTGTAGTAAACTTATTGATAATAATGAGGAGTGTTGCTTAAATGTGCTATATGATAATGCTTTAGATGATGGTCCTATGCTTATTGATAATCCTACATGTTTGGAAGTTACTATTATGTGAGGATAAAAATGATATACTTGCTGTTGATAGTACTCTTACTCATGAGAGTCCTGCTATGTTCTTGAATTCTCCTAACTACACCATAGAGGAGAAATTTGCTTATGTTGAGAAATACTTATGTGGTTTGCAATTATCTTTAGTTCCAAATCTTTGTTGCAACCATGATATTAAACTTGATATTGATCTTAATAACTATTTTGAAAGAGGGAAGCATGCTAATGAATTCCAAAATAAATTTAATGATCCTCTTTATGTGCCTAAATTATCTAAGTTGGAAGATTCTATTGGTTATATGGTTGAATACACTTCTATACTTGCAACTATTATGAGAGAGGAGGTTATGAGAACCCTCTTTATGCTACTAATAATTATGGGCTGCAAGTAACTTTTGTTAATATGCATTGGAAAACTTCATTCATATACAAAATGCCAATGCATAGAAAGAAGTTAGACTTCGTTGTTATTACTTTTGTGTTTTGTTTTCTCTCAACCAGGTTTCAACTTGACTATTATTTCATTGGTTGAGAGCAACATGGGACCCTGGTATATGCATGGAACACTTCCCAAGGAAGAGGGGAACATCATTCAAGCTCCCTCATGAGCTTCATCTTCATAAACAACAAGTAAGAAGCCTAGCTATATGGCTATAAAGAAAGCGCTTTGCGGGAGGCAACCCGGTTATTTTTGTGTGTGATTTTTCTTTGTGTCCTCTTGCTGTAACAAGAGACTTTGTGTCTAGTTTAGTTTCTGGAGTTTTTAATAAAGTGCCAAGTTTTACCCTTTTTGGTTTGAAAAGTTGCTTATAGCGTTCGGAGATTTTATTCCTGCACGAATCAGTGCACGGTATGATTTTTAATTCTTATTCTGTAACTCCGAATGAGCTCATATTTGAACTGTAGTTGCAACTTTTCATCCTCTGTATGCATGAATTTTTTCGGAATTTTTCGAGAAAGTTTGGTAGGGTAGAAAAATACGTTTTGCTGCTGCTGTTTTTCTGGACAGATTCTGTCCCATTTTGTTTGATGCATGCTTTGAGCTTTTAAGTTGAATCTTTTTGATCCAATTGAGTTTATGAGTAGGCATACAACATTATACACTTTCTGGACATCTCATATGAATTTTTGTTCAAGGATTATATGCAGCAAGAAACTATTTGTTTATCACTATTAATGCACCCCACAGAAAAGAAATGGGAGAAACGGTGTTTTGAAGTTTTTTCACAGGGATTGGAGGAGATGCACCAAGAGCTATCCAAGGATGGTGAAGACCATAAGCTTGGGGATGTGAAGACAACCCCACTGGACCTACACACTCTCGGTTTGCACACGTCCAACTTCTGTTTTTCGATCGAAACACTTTATCGCATAAACTTGGAGCGTCTTTTTGTTTGTTTTTGTTTGATTTGTTTGAGAGACCACCACACTATCATTTATATATGGAGAGCTACTGGAAATATGGGTTGAAATATGTTGGATGCTTTTATAAGATTGGGAAAAGGGATGTTTGAGTTGATTTTTAATGATACATATAGTTGCATGATTCATGAGCTTGTTTATGAGTAATAGTTTGCAAATCTTTTTGAAGAGCTATCACTTATTCATGTTTTGGTGCTGATTGTTATTTTACTTGGTTTAACATGGATTAGTTAGTTCTATGGACACTCATGCATGCATCTAGATGGTCAACTTTCTCCCTTTTGCTAGCCCAAACATTCCAACAAGCAAAACTTGTTTCCAACACCTTCAACCAAAGTTATTCCAGTGAGTCCACCATATCTACCTAAGCTTATGCTATTCCGAGTATGTTCATCATGATATTTGTGTTATCTATACCTCTGAATGAAAATGATTATGTTATTGATTGCATGGGAAAAGTTGGTTATATAGCTCTCACGAACTTGATGCACATTTTACTATCATTGCATAAATAAAACATGACCCATTGTGATTAAGATTATGATGCTAGTGGCTTGATAAATGTCGAGGTTGGGAGTTAGCCCATATGTGCTGTCACATGCAAAGCTTTCAACATGCTCCATTTAGTTGATATCATGTACTTTTGTATGGATGCCTATCATGGTGAAATAGGTGGAAAAGATAGTTTAAATGAGTTTGTATAAATGGTTAGAGAGACGCCTGGGCCGCTAATCTAAGCCATGCATTTCATGGTGGAAATTTACTTACATGCTATGGTGAATTCTATACACCTTACAATAAAAAGCTATTCCAATGGTAAATAAAAAGGGTGTTGAGGTTGTTCATCTTGTTTGTTTGTCTTGTCATTTTGATATGGGCTTGTTCCATATCCTGGGACAAGAGGTACCCCAGTTGACGCTCTTGATGATACTATTATTACTTACAATGATATAACTTGAACTTGCTTTGTTTCCAAGTTGAGTAATCATGGTGTAGGTACTTGTATTCAAGGGGCATGAGACATCCAACCTTTACTTTGTCAAGCACACTACTCATATTTGCTTTCACATTAAACTTAATCATTCAAGATGCTATGATAGGGGAATGAGAGCTTGACACCAAGAATTCCACATTGCAATCATTAACTTAAGTAGAAGAGTTTGGAAGTTAGATGAAACTTATGCATGCTTTACCTCTACTCACATATACATCTTTCCAAAGTGTCCACCTTATATTCAGATTTTCATCTACACTCTATGACCATTGTAGGATGTTCTACTTATCATTATGCATACATGTGTCCATATTACTTGCTTCTATGTTACACTTTGTGAACTATCAATGAACATCCTTGTCTTGAATACTTGATATCACTTCATAAACTATTTGCATATTGCTACTCCTTTGAAGAATGAATCATTTGACTTATGTAGCAATAGTAATCATCTTTGATATCCATTGTTAGTATTAAATTGCAAAGTCCATGTTAGTTTTATCACCTTCATACTCGAGGACGAGCATGGTTAAGCTTGGGGATGTTGATGCATGTAAAATGCATACATGAACTTTGCACTTTATTACTTATATTCCAATCATATTTGCATCATATAAGGGTTATATCAATGTTTTATCATGATTTTGGAAATATCTTAATGATTTCCTATTTTTATGGAATTAACCCTGCACAGGCAGAAAACCCTAGTTTTTATTTTAATGTTTCAGGGACCCAAACGTCGTCAAATCACCTGGAAATTTACGGGCGTCATTTTGGAAGGAAGAAGACGTGGGAAGGAAGCAAGCAAACGGAGGCCGAGGCCAAAAGGGGTGGCCCACGCGGCCAGTACTGGCCGCGTGGGCCCACCTTTGGCCTCGTGGCTCCGTTGCCGTCGATCTTTCTCCACCGACTCGTCTTGACCTAAAAACGCCTATAAAAAAGGTCCCCCGACGTTCTCTGGAAGGAGCGCCGCACAAACACAGAAACACCGAAACGGAGATCAGGAGCTGCAGATTGGAGGGGGAAAACTCCGGCGGGGCGCTGCCGGGGTGGTCTCCACCTTCTCCAACGACTTCTCCACCGTCTCCATGATGAAGGGGGAGTAGTCCACCCCCTGGATTTGGGTTTGTGGTGGTAACTTATGTATCTCTCCTCTCTTTGAGCTTCACTAATTAGTACCGTATGAGCTGCTGAACATGATTACGGTCATCTATGTAATTCCCATGGTGGATATTGTGGTGTGAGATAATATTTGTTATGCATTTACTGTTGTGTTGGATCTTTTATGACTTGTCATACTTTGGAGATATTCTATGATGCATGTGATGGTTTGATTTATGCATAATGCCTTGTTTATCTTTATCATGAGGTGATTGACACCACCAAGTGTAGATAGATGAGAGAGATGTGGTCACACACACGAAATATAAATCATTGCACTAGTGTTTAGAATATTATCCATTATGAAGTATGATGTATGTGGGTACTGGGTGGCCAATGTGACAGAAGGCATAGGTATTGAGTGACACAGTACCGTCCAACATCCTTTATCTGGGGGTAAAAAGGGAGAAGTATGATGTGGGTGTGACAGCAACCACGCTAGCCTTACGAGGGTGACCTAGCAACACAAATGAGTATTTCTTTCAACTATGTGTTTTAGGACATATAGCCGTTATAAAAGCTACCATTAAAACATGACAATTATGTGTACTTTATCTATAACATGATAATCACCATAGATGAGAGAGAGAGGATTAAGTGAACCCATGAACCCATGTCCATTGTTCCTATAAGAGAAAACTTTGTCTTGTCCTCTTGCATTGAAGAGGATTGGGACACTTTTACATTCTTGCTTGGTTACATTAAACTTCCATCCATCAAATCAACCACCTTGCTCCTTAAACTTGTTTAGTGCATAATCAACTAAAACTTGTGACACTTTAGTTGTAGGGAATAGATAACTTTTCCTTCTTGCTCCTGCGGATCGATACCTTACTTCCACATTGAGAGGTGCTATAGTAATCCCCTGCTCTTGGGGTAATCAAGCTCAGGCTTCATTTTTGGTTTCTGGTGACAACGGCCTTAATAAGTTTTATTGCAAATTAAGACGAAATTAGATTTATTTTACAAGCCAACCAAGAGTGTGTGGAGAACAATGACGCAAATTCATATATAAAATCTAAAACATCAAACAAGTTTGGAGCACGTAACTGTGTGCGCAAGTAAAAACAACTACCACAAGGTTTATCTATTCCTCAAGCGGCAATATTTCAAAAATACTATCAACGTTTATTTAATTCCGTTCCCATTTTCCTTTTTGCCTACCATTGCCCTTCCCACTTCAAGCTCATATCCTTTGTCACTGCCTTCGGCATGGTATTTGAGATCAAGCACAAAATTTAAAATTATATACTTTTTTCTCTGGGGAGGAGCAACGCACTGGGAAGAAGCGGGGACGCACTGGGGTGATCCCGAATTTTTCAAAATTCAACTGATCAATCGGGGGCAAACATGTCTTTTTGCATTATTTCGGCCGCTGTCGGAATCACCTCCGCGAGTTACAAAATTCAGTGTAGGTGAGTAAAATCTTTATACTTGTTCATAACTCATTTTTTAAAATAATTATCAAGCTAATACGTTTGTGCTTCTTTTTAACACACATTATATGATGAAAGTTACATCAGTTTTTTAAAAACATTGTGACTTGTAGAGATATTTAAGGAAAACTCTCACATATGGTAGAATGTTATAAAAGATAAAATCACTTGTCTTTTCAGATTAATTCATGTCACTTGCCTTAATATATCATATATATTTGTCTGCGTATCCTATTTTGGCATATTATATGATAATGAATATTTTGATAGACGTTTCTAGTTTATAATTAGGTATGCTCAATACAAATATATAGAGTTATATATGACACTTAAGATGAGCTTGTCACCGAATTAGTGTGTCATTGTGTTGTCATATTTTGAGTTCAAATGTGTCTTATCTATAAGAGTGAGATAGTTGTCTACTCCACACTTGGTACTAAAATCGCATCGTCCTAGTTGACATAGCCTTTACTACACTCATAGGCGTTCACCGAAGAGATATTAACAAGTAACTACATAAGTGAACTAGCCGCTGATATGTTTGATTTGTTTCTACGTGTCGCACACTATTAACTCCCTCCATACCAAAATATAAGATTTAACCACGTTTCCATGCGGACTACATACAAGCTGAAATCAGTGAATCTAAAAACTAATACCGTCTAGCTACATTCATATCAGAAATATGTTAAAACATCTTGTATTTTGGTACGGAGGCCTGTAGTAGTTTTTAGTGTGGACCTACTTCTGGAAAACTTGATCCCTTTGCTTTTGTTAATTCTGAAAATTGGATTTCCTCTTCTTATTTTGGCAATTCGCATAATAAATATTTACAAATAAACACAAGTTTTTGTTTCGCTAAGTTTTATCGTCAATCAAGATGGTCACATGTACATTAATATTAATATGATTTTAAGGGATGTCCAGCCAAACATGGCAACTAGTTGCCAATTGTAGTTTCCCGGCCCGCTATTTGCAATTTCAAGGAAGATCTTGAGGGGGGGGGGGGGGGGGGGGGGGGGGGG